>JAMKQA010011746.1:0-22150 GCA_024699735.1 Posidonia australis
TTGCAAGCTCTGCATCATGCCCAATGCTACCAGAAGAGAGTGGCCCGAGCTTATCAAAAGAAAGTCCGTCCTAGAAGCTTTGAACCAGGAGACTTGGTCCTGCGTGCCATTCATTTGCCGGATACACGGGGAAAATTTAGGCCCAACTGGTGCAAACCTTTTGTGGTTAAGGAGGCCCTGTCAAGGGGTGCAGTCATTCTTGAAGGCATGGACCATACAGAGCAATCAGAGCCCATCAATGCCTCCTACTTAAAGAAGTAATATCAATGACTCTCAGTCGATCCCAGTGCCTTGCACCATGAGTCATGCATTTTCATATTAGTATTGCGTCACTGCACAGCATGAATAATCTTCTGCACCATTTTTTTTTGCATAGCATTGTCATTGCCCAATGAGGAAAATTGGGAGCTTGCCTGCGTAAGACATGACAAGTCCTCCTCATGTGCTACTACCCTAGAAGCTTAGGATGTGAGAGAGGGATTTCAGAGGAATGGGCTAAATGTACAAATCCCCACGGGACCTATATCTCGAGAGGGAGTAAAAATGTTAGGTCTAGAGAGAGTGTGAGCAATAAAGAAAAATACACAAGACCTTGGAGCACAAAAGAAATAAGGAGAGAGAAGTAGTAGACAGAAGTTAAGTTCCACTAAGAGAGGCATGTGAATAACCTTAGCTTGGAGAGGAGTCAGAGCATGCACTTACTAAGCCCATATGATCAAAGGGACAAGCCACCCCTTCAACACAAGGGAAATAGCAGCCACCCCCCTCAGCATAAGTGTTTATTACCTCCAAGCAGGAGTAGGGTCAGTTAGCATGCTTATGAGGGAGAAAAGAAAATGAATCCTTAAAAAAGTAGATATAGGACCCCAAGACTTTGGCATGAGGCCCATGAATCTAAAGGAGAGCCACAAATAAACCTAAGTGCCTAGGTTAGTGCCACATGAGTTGAGGGCAGTATCACCTCCTACCGCAAGCAAAACAGACTTCCTTGGCGCTGAGGGCACCAATATTTCAATTAACCATTTCTTTGCATTTGCATCTTTTGCACAACATTTAGTTTAGTTAAGCATAATTGCATTTACTTTGCAAGGCGATTTGGTCATATTTCGACAAGGGGCATGTCAGCTGCCTTATGAGTCGTATAAGCATTTGGCTAGGGTGCATGCTAGTTTTAGTCAAGCATATTTGCATTTACTTTGCAAGGAATTTTGTTCACATTCCGGCCAGGGGCATGTCAGCTGCCTTATGAGTCGTAGTATGGGCAAATAAGCATTCGGCTAGGGGCATGCTAGTCACTTCTTTAAAGTGGAAGGATTTGAAACCAAGGACATGCCAATTAATTGATCTTAAAAGCAGTTGTGGACTTACATGAACAAGTATAAGCAATGCAAAGTGACATCAATGCCTATAATTTTATTATGGTCTATCATGGATACAAATATTGCTAATCAGCTCGGGGCCTCTTTGAACTACTAGCCCCCGTGAAACTAGTGCCACTAGGCGGAATCTCGCTTAGGGGCCATGTCTCCCTTATCTCAGCCTCATATTTCACTATACGGCCAGAGCCTTTAGTAATGGCAAGACCAAAGGACTTGATGCCAGCACGCATTTTTCGGGTCAACTCAGAAGTAGTTGCATTTGAGCCAACAGCATACCTTTTATATCGGTCAGGGCAGGGGCTTTGCTCAATAGAGTCTTGGAAGAAGCCGAACTGGTGAAGGACCCAGACGGGGTGATACTCCACGCCTCTAGAGAATCCAGGAAGAACCACGAGTCGCATGTCCGTCGCATTGAAAAAGGCAGTAAAGGTCCTGGACGCCGAGGATATAATGCACCATGTCACGGAGTCCTCATCAAGATTCCGCAATCTGTTGCAAAGCTCTTGTACCCCTGGGAGTGTCCTTGAATGATGAGTATGGCTATAGGCTTCAAAAGCAGAAGGCCGAGGGCATAGAATCTTCATTCCCATGTGGGCAGCAAACCAAACCTGGCAAAAATAGAATCATGGTTAATAAGAACACAACAGAATAATTAAATGTCAATGATTTGCTTAACTGCACCAGGGCACCACACCCATGGAAATGGCGGGAGCGCTTCAACGCTCAATCCAAACCAACATAGGTTTCAGCAAGAAGGATAGGGGCCAAATCAATCTGGCGAACAACTACCGCCCAAGCTATTTCTGCCACCTTGATAGCCACAGTCGTCCGACCATGACTAAAGATCAGCTCCCCAAGGAAACGTAGCACAAAGCAATAAAGCCACAGGGTACCCATGGAAGAGCGGGCACCAATGATCGCATCAAAATAGTCCAGGCACACCATGGGTGTAGGTCCATCTTGGCAGATAAGTTTCTCCTCACAGACATCTCTGGCAATACATGTGAGTCGGCTCACGACATGTACATAGCTGTCATGGCAGGTAAACACTAGAGGGGACATGAACTGTGACAGACCACAGATCCATCTGACTTCTTTCAAAGTTAAAGTCATCTCCACTTGCCCAAAGTGGAAAACATGCAGGGCTGGCTTCCAAAATCGGGCCACGACACACAGCAGATGCCAATTAACCTCCACCTTATCTATACTTAGGAGGGAGGAGGAAATACCCCAAATCCGGAGTTGCTTCCGATCATCGGCTGTTAAGGCGTCGATCCAACCAAGTAAAGCGTCCGAGCAATGTTTTGGGGTTACCATGGTAGGATAACTTTGTAAACACAGGTTTTAACCAGATATGGCAGTAAAAAGGGAGGCAGAAGTTAACATAAAAACAGCTCAAGCAAAGTAATCTAGCAGGAACATGTTCAGAAGCCTTTTGCCATGAAAGTGATATAATAAAATGCAAAGCAAATCTACAAGAAAGTAACAGGAAAAACAACAGGAAATGCACGTATACAGTAGCCCATACCATAGTAATGCAGAATATAACACAACCCGTGCCCAGAAAGATCAGGAAAAAGCAAAAAGCAAAGGTCTGCTACCGTGTTTTTTCAGAAAAGACGGTGGTGTTTCTCGCAGAGTGCGAACTTATATAGAAGAACGAAAAGGGTTTCAACAGAAAAGGAAAACATACTCGCCATTTTTGGAGGCACATCTATCTGACGCACCTATGCGGCGCACATAGGTGGCGCCTGGAACAACTACAAAATTTCAGCAGTACCTCTCCTAAAATATGGACATCGCCAAATCAGTGCCATTTGTTTAATCCTGCACAAAATATTTTGCATACAGCTTGCACATACACAAAACCCCGAGGGGCACATTGCAGAATCAGAAATATTCTTATAAATTTTCAGAAGAGGTTACAATGTGCCAATGTTATTACAGAGCTTCCAAAAAATTATAAGTAAAAGCTACTCTTCGTCTGAATCTTCTTCGTCAGATGTCGCCTTCTGGAAGTATTCAGCCAAGAGTCGGGCGCCTCGTCGAGTGATTCGGCGGGACCATTGAGCAGCTGCGGCAGCCTGGGAGCGAGGAGCAGAGTCGTGAACCGCTTGGGTAACCTCGGTGTCTGAACGGTCCTCCTCAGACGCCTCCATGGTAAAATCCCCGCTGCTGGCTACATTCACTTCCTGAGTAGGAAAATCTTGCTGCAATATCAAACTTATGTTAGCAATAAGAATTTTAAAAGTGATAGCAAGGGTAAAAAAGAGAAACATACTCAGATGATGTTGTGCCAGCACAGTTTGTGCAAAATAACAGATATGTCAGATACAGTCGAGATGGTAGGTTACAAAGTAAGAGTTTTACCCTCTTTCGGCGAATGTCAACATAAAAGGCACCAAATTGTTCTTCGAAGCCTTGTGGATTATAGCGAATGTCAGACTTTCATAATTCACATGATAGCAATATAAAGCAGAAGTGGAAATCATGTACCTGGGCCCAATCAAATGCATACCACATCCCGCGCTGGCTATCCCGCACTGCCTCCTCGAATAGGTACGGCTTCCCCACACGCCTGTACCAAGCAAGGTAGTCTGAATAGTCGACTTCTCGAAGGACGTGCCTATCCTGGGAAGCTATGACAGCTGCATGCCGACTTCTAGCAACCGAACTAGTTGTAGCCAGGCGATCCATATCAACAGGAGGAGGGGCAGGAATGCAAAATTCATTCAAGAATTGATGTCGTACACACCCTGGAAGGTAGTCGGCCGACTTCTTCATACAATAGAATTTCACCTGTTTGTGCCTAAGAACGTGGCCAGAGATCAAGGGAGCCTAGTCGAAGCCATCATATCGAGCAAATGGGCGTACGTGAACCTGTTATAGAAACATAGAATTGTAAGCAAAGAAAGTAAAATAGGCATACAAAGTTAAAGTATAATGACAGAAGAGACTTACATCCTCGAGCTCTACCAGGTCCAACAAATACCGGTAGGACTCATAGCTATATACCCCAGCAGCAGCCCGATGGTCAGGCTCGACCCACTGGCAGGGAAGGGGCAGGAGCTCGTCCCGCAGGCGGCCAAAGCTATGCCTTCTGGTGGTGTGCTCCATGATCCAATACTGCAAATACAAGCACAAGTCAGTTTATCAAATATTAAACATAAAGGAAATTTGTTTTGCAAAGTAATGGAAGCAAATACTTACAGTCAACAAAGGGTATTACCCCACATAAGAACGGCGCCCAAGCTTGACCACATTGTCGAGCCCACAGATCAGCCTGGTATAACTAGCACCGGCCCAATCATAATGATCCAGATGCTCCAGGTTGGTCAAATACACAATCCAATCAGCATGGATACAATAGGCTGACGAATCGCAAAAGATCATGGCTAGCAGCTCTAGCAGAAAGTGCCTCAGTACAAAATCTGCTTCCTCACTATCAGGCTCAGGGTTAGGCCAGAATTTGTCCCATTCTCTCAACCACCCCACAGTGATCATATGTTTCCCCCTAGGTGGCTTAGGAGGGACACAGCCCAGATGTGCAGGCGTAAGGTGGAAGCCGTGAGTAGTCTCACCTATAATGGGCTCGTCACCGAGAGGAAGGCTCGTCAGCAGGCCCCACTGATCAGGCAAGATAGCCAGCTCACCGAATGGCAAATGGAAGGTGTGTGTCACAAACCTCCATCTCTCTACCAGGGCTCTGAAGAAGTTGTAATGACCATGTATGATGGGTATTCGGAGCAAACCTCCAAATGAGACTGGTGGAGGAGGAAGTCCTGCAGAAAGTCGGGCAAACAATGGAAATGATCGAGCATCAGGCCCCAATGGCACCGCATAATCCGACTTGCGTCCCCTTCCTGAAATGTCAAGAATAAAGTTAAAGCCAAGTCAAAAGCAGATTGCAATTAAAGTACGTCAAACCGAGAAGATTACCCCAAATTTGGGACTCTCGTAGATATGACAGTGGCTCAGCAACCGCCCCTCAAAATTCCCAGACTCCTGAGAATGCATTTGTTAGAAAAAGCCGGATTTAAATACTCATTTGCTATTCAGTTTTTGGTTTACCTCAATGGGAACAATAGGAGTCGAGCTGCTAGAGGCCCGTGACCTTGAAGAACTACTTCGTCGTTTGGGACGAGAACTAGAAGACGTGTCCCGTGAAGATTGTGGGGTCCTCTCCTCGTAAATTGTGCTAGAGGCCCGTGATCCTCTGTCCAGCCAGTCTTGAAAAGTACGATCCATGCCACCGCTAGCCATGCTTCCGCCGATCAGCCGCTGCACCTCCGGCGCACCTCGCGCGATGCCCAGCGCCTAGCCCTGCACCGATCGAGTGTGTCTTGTCGACGCACCTCTTGCGTGCCACCGCTGTAAATGAGAGGGGAAGAGAGAGTGGGGCTTTCGCTGAGGAGATGGGAGGGGAAGAGAGAGTAGGGCTTTCGTTGAGGAGAGGAGATGAAGAGAGGGAGAGTTGGGTTTCGTTTGGAGATGACGAAACAAAATAAAGGAAGAGGAGGAGACACGCCTCTTGAGAGGAAGCCAAAATCTTCAAAGAAATGCATATGAAAGTTGGAATGAAATAAAGCAAATGATAGAATCGGGGGAAAAGCCAGACAGCACAAGCACTATTGCACTCCTAGTAAGCAGGAAGAAATAAAGAAATGCCACTTGGCAGTTATGGTAGTTATTCAGTGGGTCCCTTTACGTAAATAATTTTATGCATGAGGTTCACAGTGCAAAATGGCCATGAAAATCGCATTCCAGCCCTTATCATTTCACAGCTTGCCCTTCAAGAGCAGAATATACTATGTCAAGCACATGGCCCACAAAATGCACTCGGTGGGGTACTTTGCAGAAAACCCCCTGTATTTTGCAAAATTGCAAAAGAGATGTGTGAGGTACTGTGAGGCGGACATTTGTCAGTACATCAAAATGTCGAACGTGACAACACAACAGTAATTCAGCATTCAGATGGTTGCCGTGATCGGGAAATTTGCAATAAAGCCCCAATTTTTGAGAAATAGCAAATAAGCCCTCATCTTTCTCAAGCTTTGCCATATTAGGTCAAAAATCTCAGTAGGATTTCTTCAGAAGATATTGCACATGTGTTTCAGCAAGAGAGTCAACTTCAACACCGCGGCGTTAGCAGTCAGCATATTTACAGTTCCTTCCTGGGGGATAATCCACGAATCATCGTTTTGTTTTCTCGGGTTCTCCTTTCAAGCCAAGGAGACCCTTCTACGGCCTCCTTTGGATTTCCGCAGGCGCGGAATCCAGCTTGCTGATCTTGACTAGGCGGTCAAGGTCCATTGCCCCTTTGGATTTTCGTGGGCGCAGAATCCAGCTTGCTGATCTTGACTGGGCGGTCAAGGTCCTTTGCCCCTTTGGATTTCCGCAGGCGCGGAATCCAGCTTGTTGATCTTGACCGGGCGGTCAAGGTCCTTTGCCCCTTTGGATTTCCACGGGCGCGGAATCCAACATGCTGATCTTGACCGAGCGGTCAAGGTCCTTTGACCCTTTGGTTTTTCGTGGGTGCGGAATCCAACTTGTTGATCTTGACCGGGCGGTCAAGGTCCTTTGCCCCTTTGGATTTCCGCAGGCGTGGAATCCAGCTCGCTGATCTTGACCGGGCGGTCAAGGTCCTTTGCCCCTTTGGATTTCCACGGGCGCAGAATCCAGCTTGCTGATCTTGACCGGGCGGTCATGGTCATTTGCCCCTTTGGATTTTCGCGAGCGCGGAATCCAGCTTGTTGATCTTGATTGGGCGGTCAAGGTCCTTTGCCCCTTTGGATTTTCGCAGGCGCGAAATCTAGCTCATTGACTTTGACCGGGCGGTTAAAGTCCTTGGTTTCTTGGATTTCCTTGGGTAGGAAATCCCGTGGCTCGACCTTTTGACCAGATGGTCAGGGTCCTAGCCCCTTTCTTAGATTTCCTTGGGCAGGAAATCCCGTGGCTCGACCTTTTGACCAGATGGTCAGGGTCCAAGCCCCTTTCTCAGATTTCCTTGGGCAGGAAATCTGGTGGCTCGACTTTTTGACCAGATGGTCAGGGTCCTGGCCCTTTTCTCGGATTTCCTTGGGCAGGAAATCCTATGGCTCTACCTTTTGACCAGATGGTCAAGGTCCTAGCCCTTTCCTCGGATTTCCTTGGGCAGGAAATCCAGTTGTTTGACCCTCTGACTGGGCGGTCAAGGTCCTCTTTGTTTCTTTTTCTCTTTTGGGTTTTCGCGGGCACGGAATCCCGTTGTTGGACCCTTTGACTGGGTGGTCAAGGTCCTTTTGTTTTTTGTCTTTTGAGTTTTCGCGAGCGCGAAACCTCTTTGTTCTCCCTTGGTCCGTGTGGACCGGGCCCTGTTTTGCTTGACAAATAATCTATTTGTCACGCCCCCCTTTTTCTTGGGCTGGTATCCCCAACTACTCGGTTGACAATCGTCATGCTGTCAGGTGTCTGGGTTGACAAGACTTGATTAGCTTGTCATATCCCGACTCTCGGGTTGATAACCTCATAATCCAGCTGATGTGTCCGACAACTTATCATTTTCTTGCCAGTGTTTTCTTCTAAGGGCAGGGTTCTCTTTATCTCTACCTTGTTATTTCAGCATTAGCATTAGTTTCGCATCGGCCTTCAGCATCAGCTCTTGCACTGGCATGTCGCATTAGCATCACGTCCCCAGCATTTAGATCAGTAGTTGCACGCATTTTGCATTTACATTTGCATTTGGCAACAAGTCACGACCTTCGGTGCATCTGCTGAATAAGTGACTTGCCGCCTATAGCAAACACCATCCTTCTGTAACCTCAAAATGGGGGTATCTTGTCAACCCTGAGCATCGGTCTCGATTCCCTTCGTCCCTCGACCTCGCTCAGGGAGGGGCATCTGTAGACACCCTGATTTTGTGGTGACTCATTGATAATTTTCCAGATGTTGCCTTGAATGTGGCTGACCCTTGAATCCCAATAGCCAGACCAAACCTAAACCTATAGCAAGCCCGCAGCTCAATTAGAAATCTAGATAGGTAGGAGGGAGCACCTAGCCAGCACATCTAGCTAGCACACTTACCTAGCACACTTGTCCAACACATTTACCTAGCCAACACATCTAGCTAGCACACTTACCTAGCACACTTGTCTAGCACACCTACCTAGCACACCTAGCTAGCACACTTACCTGGCACATCTACCTAGCACACTTATCTGGCTCATTTAGATGGCACACTTAGCAGGCACACCTCCCAAGCGCACATACTTGGCGCCCAGCCAGTTCTTAGGCTGCGGGCATTCCACCTCCCATGGCTGTTACCTCTAGCAACGAATATGCCATGGAATCTTCTAGGCTTTTCGTTTACGAGGCTCCCTGCATTCCCAAGAGTTACCCTTGAGAATTCCCTATAAATAGACCCCATAGGCCATCATTTGAAAGGGTTGAATCATCTTGAAAGAGAGCCTTCTCCAGAATTCTGCAAACACCCCCTTGCACTCGAGTTTGTCTTCTTGCATCCAGAGGTATTCCCAGCCCTTCCAAAGCACTTGGGAGCTTATTATCTTGGGTCTTTCTTTTCTTCCTTGAAGGAACATTTACCGCCGACAAGGTAGGTCCTTTCATCTTTCATGTAACTTCTTGTTCTTTTACAATGGGATAGCATGTTAATAGCTCCATGATAGGTCTGTTTCTTTTTATATCACCATGAGGATTTTGCTCTAATTTATCTAATCTTTTGCAAGATACCCTGTATGATAATCTATGCTTTGATAATAGCATGTTTATTTCGTTTCTTGGGAGCACTGTATTACTTGCATGAGCCGTTTCTTCTTTACTGTGTTCCTAATGTAGTCATTTGCATGAGCAATCTTCTCTTATTATGTTCTAGGTATGATCATGATTTCAGCAAGTCTTGTTGGGTTTGCTCGTCCCATGCTTGAATCTTTTGCATGAACCCATTAATCATCATGTTCGAATGAGATAGTAATGATCAGATGCATTTCATCATGCTCTTCACACTAGCATGGATCAACTTGCATTAGCATAGATTTCCCATCATCCTTCTGGGTCAGCTCTGGATCGGATCGCGGTCTGATCCAGATTTTTCTAGGGAGCACCTATATGGCGCACCAGAGCGGTGCACTTAGCCAGCGCCCCACTCTGGCGCCCCATGCAAGAGCACCAGACTGATCAGAAGGTTAAACGCTCACTTTTGTGTCCCTATTTGCGTGGCTTTCTGATGTTTTTGAGCCTAGTTCTTTTACTGCTTGCTCTTTTTATTCCATGGTTTTGCATGCATTTGTTTTCGATAAAAGCAAGATTGTTTTCTAGCTGTTATCTCCCCTTGGATATTCAGTCCTCGGTCGAAATCTGGTAGGCTGGCTGCACCTTACTCCTACATGGAGAACCTTGTGCATCAGCCCATGATCCAGTGACTTGACTAAATCTTGCTTCTTTCATTCTAGCTTGAATAGAGTGTGACCTTGTGTGAGGCTACCAGCCCTTGAACACTAGGTCCACAAATCATTGCATTTACATGTTTTTTTTCAAATTTTACAAAGGATTTTACTTTGCATACTTTTCCAGAATGCATTCTTTGGTGATTTGGCTTTGCATAGATTTCTGTTTTATCCCAGCACATCATTCTGGCCCACGTAGAAAGCAACTAGGCGGCGCATCAGACTGACGCACTAGTCGACGTACTAGTGTGACGCACCAGTCTAGCGCACCTAACTGGCATAGAGGCCTGTTCACAGTAGCACGCAGTAGATCTCTATATGAGTGCAGCATGTTTTCTTACTTTGATTTGCTTTTGCATTTTTCTGGTTTTCTTCCTGAATATGTCAGGAGGGCATGACTTTGTTTTTTAGCCTTTTCCATGCATTTTAGATTGCATTTGGGCATATAGCAATGCAGGGATGAAAACCCACTCGAGATTTTAGATCTTTGATCTTATTATGCAATATTCTTGCATCAATACTAGTCCTGCAATACGAGTGATACTTCTGAGCATTAGGACACACCCCTACACATCATGCACCCATATTTTAGACACCACATACATAAGCATGGCATGGCATATCACCCTTGGGCGTATAGCAAAGGCTGAAAAGCCGACATTCCATTAGCAATTGAGAAACCAATAGAAGACCGATTTATCGGGCGTACGAGGGTGCTTAACACCTTCCTCGTACGTAATAGGGATCCTTACCCATATTTCTGGTTCACGAAGACCTTTTCCCTTGTTTTTGCATGATTTTCTTGTTTTATATGGTTTTCCTCGTCTTCCATTTGAATAGACTAGGTGGTGACTCTTGCATTTGCATATTTTATTTTTGCCGTGACTTTGCCGACTTTCGCATATTTCGCCATTCTCGCCGGCATGGTTATAGATGGTATGTATGTAGATGCATGAATGCTTCTAGCATGCGCTCTCTCACAATCTAGGGGTATCCTACCAGGTCATCTACTCTGGGTTCACACAGGGGTAAATGGGTCTCCGACTCAAGGTTAGAAGATAAAGGTTCCCGTTCTAAATCCTAGCCAAAGCTTAGGCAGTGAACGAGTGGTGCATTCGTGGCCTCGTCCTTTGCCAAAGCAGATGGTTGTACCCTTTACTAACACCGATACAACCCTGGACAAGGAGGGACATACCGGTATTTCATCCCACGGCAAAGCCATAGAATGAGAAAACTGGGACATGTCCTTCGCAAACTATACAGGTGGACTCAAGAGATGAGAAGATGCATGTCCTATATGATGAATGCAAAATATGCACTAAGTCTTTTACTTGTAAAATTATTTAACCATGGGGGAAAGTTTGCAATTTGTCACTAGCTTGTGTCCTAATATTTATTTGTTTCTATTTTTATGCGTTTATTAACCATAAATGGGAGGAAAGCATGTCTCTAATCTCCTAAACATGGCATATACAAGAAGGGAAGAAAACATGCAAAGCAACCATCTATTAACAAACAAAAGCATGTGCATGTTATGTGCAAAAGGGGTGGCATAGCAAATGTGTAAAAAGAAAACACCCATCATACAAAGGCATGCATGTAAGGAGAATACAAATTATATTACAAAGAGACATGCAAAGCAAAGCATGGGAAACAAGCAAACAAGGAGAAAAGGCAAAGTAAATGAAAAAACCCAAAACGAAAGCCGGGATCTGGTTTTCCCCAGTAGAGTCGCCAGTTCCTGTAACCATGTCGATGATAGCCTCAAGCGTGGCGTGAAAGGCCAAATGCACGAGAGTCGGCAAAGTCACGGCAAAACAATAAAAATAATGATAAAATGCAGGAGTTGCCACCTAGTCTATTTAAAAACGGGAGACGAGGAAAACCGTTTTAAATCATTTAAAGCCATGCAATAAAACTAATGGAAAAGGTCAACATGAACCAGAAATGGGCAAGGATCCCTGTTACGCATGAGGAAGGTATTAGGCACTCTCGTGCGTTCGAAAATCTGTCTCCCATGGGTTTTTCGTTTACTTATATGGAATGTTGGCTTTTCAGCCTATTTCTGTACGCCCAAGGGCGAGATGCCATACAATGCTATATGCAAGTGGTGCCTTATGCTAAACATGGGAAGAGGGACTGTAGGGTGTGTCCTTGTGTGCAGAAAGGTCACCCATGTGATGGATCAAATACCGGTGCAAAGATATTGCACGGATATGACCAAAGATCCAATTACATCGAGTGACTTTCATCCTCGCTTCGCTATATGCAAAACCTATGCTACCATGCACAAATGTGGATGAAAACAAGCTGGATTCATCCTGATATATCCAGGAAGATACCCAAACCAAACCAAAGGCAAAGCAAATCGGGAATCATGTTAAATACCATGCCAAAAAGCTATTGTGTGTAGTGAAAAACAGGCATGTGCGCCTATGTGGTGTGCCACCTATGTGCGCCTATGTGGTGCGCCTATGGAATTGCAGGTCAGAAAGTAAGATAAACTCATGTGCCAGTGGAGTGATATAAAATCATATGAAAACGCCTCATGGACATCTAAAACATCTGATCACATGTGAGTTCCCCCATCTTCCACAAGGTCATAAAGGAAAGAGGAAGCCCAAGGAAACATGATATTGGTCTTGTACTCAAGGGCAATATGCCTCACACAAGACCACGCAACTCCTATACTAAATAAAGCGAATTGAGTTTCGGCCATGCGATCCTATCCTTGATCATGGACCGACTGACTATACTCATGGGGCAACCAGTTCACCAGACCCCAGTGGCAGGCTGACTATACTAAATGCAAAACTAAAACAAACAATGCTATTATATCTTGAAATGATGCATAAATGATCATGATATATCCGAGAACAAATATCAGAAAGATCAAAGTCCAGGACAATCGGAATAGCATGCAGATAATGATGCAAAGTTGGTTGCTTGCACCACCCTGAGAGCAAGCTAGTGCGCCCTCGAGGTGCGCCCATCTGGCACGCGAGGTTGGTGTGCCCTAGATAGTCTGTTTCAGACTGCAGTTTGATTTCAGTGCCTAGGCAGGTGTATGCAACCAACCAGGTTACTAACTACCCAGAACATTAAGATAGATGTCAAAGAATTTAATCATGTTAAACAAATGAGCATAAAAAAACCTCCTGTCATTCTCTCCTCAAGCCATTCATATTCATGTAAAGAATTTAATCATGTTAAACAAATGAGTTTTAACTACTATTGATGGGTTTTATGATTCATACAGCGATTTCATTGAATCAGGGATCATGCAGAAAAGATAAAACATGTAAAGAGAAATGAATTACAGTTCATGCTCCATAGCTAGTGGTTACATAGGACTAAGATTCACTGTTAAAATAAAGTCCACAAATACAGTGCAAAAATCATCATGACAAAGAAGCAACGAGCATCATGAACATCCAAAATATCACAACAAGACATGAGAGAACATTGCTATATAAACAATATATCAGTTTAGTTACATGTTTAATCTAGAAATGTCACGTAAGATTCACATGGAGAATAGTGAAGGAACTTACCTTACCAATGATATCTCCTCTTTGGATGGCTCAAGGTATCTTATCCTCGTTGCCTTGGACACGATTGGGAATGCTCAAGGGTGCAAGGGAACGCTTTGAAAGGCAAGGATGTTGGTTGCTAAAAGTGGGTGGACAGCCAAGAATTTACTAAGAGACCAGAAAGCTCCTTCAGGGGGACCTTTTAAAGAGAAAAGAAAAGGGTAACTCTTGGGATGCAAAAGGCCTCGAAACACAACAGCCTCGTGCAGATTCATGAAGAATATTCACGAGTGAGGGTTACAAGCACAGAATATAGAAAGCCAATAGCCAGTAGCTTGAGAAGTGGTTGTGCGCCAACATGGTGCGCCAAGGTGGTGCGCCACTTTGATGCTCCACTCTGGTGCTCACACCCAGCTGCCGGACCATAGGCTTGGGGTCCATTTGTGCAATGATCTCGAGCTAATTAAAATGTCAAATAGGGTTCAAAAGTGGTTTAAGCTTGCCGCATCCAAAGCAACATCTTCAGGAGGATCCACCTACGAGCCGCCTCAAAATCGAGGTGTCTACAGTAAGTTTCAGACTTATTGATTGGAAATGACATGTTTCCAACTTGTCAACCACAAAAGGAAGCAATGTGGCAAGTTTCAAACTTACCAGTTACAAAAGGAAATAATGTGGCAAGTTTTAGACTTACTAGCTATAGATATCCTGTTTTGGCACTTCTTTATGTTTTATTAAGTCCCATTGCATCATAGCATATTTCATTCATCCTTAGAAGCCTTTTGCTCAGCCCGAATACTCTTCATAAGCCTGTTTGCAAATTTAGGCCATTGAATGTCTCAAATTCCAACATTTAACGTTGTATGCTGATAATTTGGCGTCTAACGTTATACGCTATAAGTAAACCATTTAACGTTATACTCTTGATTACAGCCTTTTAACCTCTTTAGTACTTTTCCCTGCCATTTCTATAAAGTTTTCTTTTTTGGACTTAAAATAAATATCATTAATATTTTCAAACAAGTCTCCTTGCCATGTTTAGGGGTCTTCAATACCTCATTAATTTACTCGTTTGACCACATTTGAATTGGCAACCAAATTTGGTAAGTTTTTGGGTTGAATGTGATAAACGCTAACATGTGTACGTCTAACGTTGAATGCCAGACCTCAGGCGTCTTACACCTGACAACTCAGGCATACCACATCAGCCACTTTCCTTCTCTAAAACATTTTGAATTCAAATTGTTTCCTATTTTGGAAGATTCCTGTAATCAAGTGTGACATCAATTAGTGCTAATCAGCCCATTAATTGATGGAATATTCCCTGACCAAACAGCTGTGACCCCTGGAATGTGTTGAACACCTAGTATTGGGCGTTTAACATTGTACACCCACTGTTGGGCATATAACACTTCTGAAAAGGAAATTTTTGATTACAGCTCTATAATCTTACTAATTTTGGATCCTTTTACCAATTTTGATCCTCTCGTGTCTTTATAAATAGAGAGGCACTCCCATCCTTTGTGGGGACATGGACATTGAGGCAGAGGACAATAAATTAACCAAAGGAGAGGGAAATAATTTTATGAGAGAGGGAGTAGAGAAGTTCTAAGGACGGACTTAAGTTTTTCTACCGATTTTGACCATGTCACGTCGGCATCTTCCATCCTGCATACACATCATAAACAAAAGGGGTTTTCATTTTGCATGTTTCATTTCATGCATACTTTGCATGGTGTAGCTAGGTATATATATTTAGTTGCAATCGGGGGGATAAAATCCCTCGGGTAAGTATCTTTTCCTTTTATTTTCATGCTTGTAATTTATTTTGTTGAGCCACTTACTACATTGTATTAATCTGCATTTTTTATTTTAACATTTTTTTACAAGGAAAAGAAGAAGAAAAAGAAGCTCGCAGGTATGGGCACTCTTAGGCGATGCTAGTGTCGTTCTAAGGTAGCTAAACTTGCAACCGCAATATCTCCCTAATGCAACTCGAGGGCCAGCAAATGCAAACCAAGAGTAGCGATCACACAAGTTCTGACATCCGTGGAGTGGAGGAATTGGATATAAATCAAAGGGAAACAAGCGAGGCCACCAAATAGAAGAAACATCGCTTCCTTCCTCCAAAATCCCGCATCCACAGTCTGGCAATCACGGTGGGACAACTAAAAGTGTCCCCGTGCTAACGTGAGTGTTCCCTTCTTCTTCCTTCATTTCTTCTCCTTAATCTTTTATTTTCTTTTGCGGATTTTTAAGAGTCGTGGCAAAATTCCTCATAGTGTTTTGAGGTATCACGATCTCTTGATTTTTTTTTTCCAGTTTTTCTTTTACGCTTAAATGCACGCAACCACCTCTCCATTGATTTCATTTCTCAGGAGCAAGGGTGGTTGACTACAAAATATAGATTTTTTGAAAAAAATCACTGTCAGTGTGTTGAATGCCATATTGCAGGTGTTCTATGTTAAATGGCAAGACATAGGCGTTCTACGTTAGATGCTCCAGTTACAACATCCAACACATCTGAATAGAAATCTCGCTGTTTTTCAAAATTTTCATTTATTTTCTTTTTATAATTGACCCAAATATCAAGGTGTGAGGTGATCGGCTTTGCTACAGGGACCGAAACCTTGATTTGTTTGGGTGCTTTTCAAACAAATCAAATAAAATCGATGTTTTCTCTGTGACTTGCTTGGCTCTTATTGGGAACTAATTTGATTGCATCTTTCCTTGCGTTATGCAAATAACTACTCAAGTCCAGGATACCTCTGTTGTGAAAGGTTTGAGAGAAGTGTTTGTGTTGTCATTAGCTTACACAGGAGTAACATCTTCTCTCCCTTGACTCTTGTGAAAGTTAATTAGAATCCCAAGCTAAGAATTGTATTCTCCCTCCTCCTTCTATGGTTTAATGTGGTTGTGTGTTTGAATACACAGGAGATTCGATCAATCGTAAGTACACTGAGCTCTACCTCTACGAAATAGAGATCTAAGTGTACTTAGGCTCCCCTAACCCTCAAGAGTTGAGGTAAAGGGGTAGTACCTAAGAGGAGGATTTTTATCCCATTTGTGAGGAGCCATAGATTACCCAGAAGAAAGCCATACCTAAACCATAGGCACCTTGAGAGCTACACAGGTTTAAAACAACAATAAAAAAGTGAAAACATAAATCAAGTTTTTAAAAGCTTGCTTGAAAGTGTTTTCGTGCAGCTCTGTGAATAGGGGTGTTGAGCACCGATTCTGTAGCATCTTACGTTAGACACATCATATATAGTATTTAACACATTGTTTGAATTTCTGTTTATTTTTTGCTTTTATTTGAGGTGAATGTTGAATGTCATAGGATAAATGATTGAATAGACATTATAAACAAGACATTGGTAGTTTCATTTTCTTTTTTTAGAAGCTTGTATTAGGTTCCACAATTCTTTGTAAGTTTTCTTTTTTCATCAAGTATAACCTTTGTAGCCTTTTTTTCCTTTTATTCGACAAAAAAAGAGATGGACAAAAAAAGAAGAGAGAGAAAAATAAAAAGACAAAGAAAAATCAGTGAAAAAAGAGTGGTTAGAAAAATCAATAAATAAAAAATAATAAAAAAAAATTGTCTGAAGTGTCATACACTTATTTTGCAGCGTTTAACGTTAAACACATCATATAATAGCGTCCAACACTGCCAGTTTGCCAATCAACATATTTTCAGCATAATTGAGTTTGCCATTAGCCAAGATTGAGTCTAAATACAAAGAGGATGTGCCAAAGGTCTGTGAGGTTTGAATAATAACGTTGGACATTGTCTGCATTGACCAATTCAACATTTAAGGGGTAGAATTTGATAGAGGCGTTAGATGTTAATTGTTATGCGTCTTATGTTAAATGCCTGTCAGCTAGCATCTTACGTTTTGCAATAACTTAAGTCTGCTAAAGAGTTCACTTGTATGCCTGAATTTATGGTCAAACTCCCTGATCATAACTGAGGCTACTGAGACACATAACACACCTTGAGGAGCCTGCCATGAGGATATTCCATCCAACCACTAGAAAAGAAATGGATCCCGACTCGATCGAATATCAAGCCATGTGTTGCTTTCTTTACAATGACACCAACCACCCTAGCCCATGGGGGATGTTAAATCACGACATAGTAATCTCCATCAAGGTCAACACCTCTCTTGTGATGAACAATGAAGGCCCATTGCAAACCACATCCCTGAAGGTCTATACTAGGGATAGCTCGGAAATGCACCACCGAACACCAAACACTAGGGACAGAGAAATGACCCAAATGAAGGAGTACGAACAAAGGCCAACCCTTTATTCATTGAGCAACCACAGCAACTGCCACATGGAAAGTATAGAGAAAGAGTCAACCCCATTTTCTTTGGTGAGTCAATTAGAATTTTCATCATCATGTTCCTTTTCAACCACATGTCAATCAAGCTTCAACCTCTCAAGCTCAAGGTGGGCTCAATAACTTAGTAGAATTGAGGAAGATGCTCAATGTGCTCGGAGTACAAACTCAAGCTCCGTCTTCCTTCGATATGAACAACTTCCCTCCTGTCCGACTACCTCCAGGGTTCAAGTATCCAAAGATGCTCAAATTCAATGGAGCCACGAATCCTTAGAGCCACCTTGTAAGGTTTCAAATGGAGGGCGTGCCTTATTACCATGACTTAGGACTCCTTATCCACCTGTTCTTCTATTCTCTTTAAGGGGTGCCCATGGAATGGTTCATGTCATTGAGTAAGGAAAAATTGAGTAGCTTTGAGCAAATTCAAGAAAGCTTCCTATTCAATTACTAGCATAAAATTGATCCAAAGTCGACCTTCCTCGATTTGGCGAAGGAAATGATGTAGCCTAATGAAGATTGGTTCACTTATGCTAGTCGGTGGAGAGATATGGCCTCCAGGTCTGACTTAATGATCCTAGAGAGACAAATGATCTAAAAGTTAATAGCAAATACCACAGGACCAATGAAGAAAGGACTTGTTAGTGCCTACTGCTCGTCTATTTCAGCATTATAGGAGATAGCGACATCAGTTAGGGAGAATATCCATGAATTCGAGATCGAAGAACCACAACTACTTGAGGATGATAATGACAAAATCAATCAAATCAATGTTAATCGAATTCAATGGAGTAGAGGCGACAACCATCATGGTAATAAGAAGCAACCATGGAAGCAATCACGACCTATCCCTTGTTAGTGGCAAGCTCCAATTCAGCCACCATGGCAACAAGATCTAGTGACCGCACATGTGCTGAGAATACAGCAAGCTCAACCAACACTTGGGCAGCGACTTCCAACACACTCAAGCAAGGCACCATTTTTGCAAGGCAGTCGGAATCTGTTGAATATTTTCAAGAAAGACAAACCAATGCCAAAGCCAGTGCAAAAGCCAGAACCAATGCCAAAGCCCGAGCCAACGTTAGAGCCTATGCTAATGCCAAAGCCAGAGCCAATGCTAGAGCCAGAGCCAATGTTAGAGCAAGAGCTAATGCCAAAGCCAGTGCCAATGCCAATGCTAGTGCCAGTGCCAACGCCAGAGCCCGCACTAATGCCAGAGCCACTACCAACTCCAGAGTCTACACCAATGCTAGAGCAAGAATTGATGTCTGTACCATCTAACCCAAAAATTGTTGACTCAACTAAGCTAGGGGCAGAAAACAAGCTTGTTGTACCTTCCTACATCAAGAAACTGTTTCCCCATCCATCTAGGCCTCCTAACACATCAGCTAGTGAAGAGTTTGTCCTTGCAGTGAACTGATTCCTTCGAAAGTTCGTCAAGCACATGCCAAATAAACAAATCAGACTCAATCATGCTCGCAAGCCAAATTTTAGAAAAATACTTCAACTAATGTGGCTTGTGATATAAGAGACAGAACACCATGTGCATCCATCAGGCTACCCTCTTCTTTCAGGGTGAGGTACAAATTATGCATTTGACACTAGCTAAGAAACCATGATCAAGATCCACTGGGTTGAATTCATCACTAATCAACCATGGAGGAAAGAAGCCTCTACTAATGGAGGCTACACTAGGGGTAGCCCCCCTAGCTATTGTAAATAAGTTTTATTTTCCTTTTCATGTTTTCCGTTTGGTTGTGGAAATAAAACATCCTTTTCCTTTGTATAGTAAAAAAAGAAGAAGAGAGAGAAATAGTAGTGAAAAGCTTAATGAGAAGGAAGCCCTACCACGAAGCATGGGAAATTGCGACCAAGCTAGGAAGGACCATACTTGGTGATTGAGGTATATCCAGCAATGCCTATGGCACTAGGCTTGAGCATTCTTGGAATGCACTGCACCTCAAAAGGTACTACCCTTGACATGTATACTAGGCCTATAAACTGCCCGATCTTCCAAGCCAGCTGTCCCCTAAGACTTAGGAACCTTATCCTTAGCTTCACTTCACAAACACTTTGTGGGAAGAGGCACCAAAGGTCTGACATTGAGATGGAGGTAAGCTTTCAAGAGTTCCCCCTCTGGTCCATGAATAAAAAGTCCACACTTCCCCGAGTCGGACATGCTATCCCAGCGTAAATCTAAGTAAGTTGTAATTAGGTAGATTTCTAAGGCTAAACCTAGAAACGTAAAAAGAGGGGAATGCATCCAAAATAAAAGAAGTGATTCAGTCCATCTATTAACCGAGCACTTAAAATGGGTGTGAGACCACTAACGCTTGGTAGGTGCACTATCAGAGCATGAAATCTCTATGAAAAAATGATGGATAGACACTTACTGAAAAAAAAGAAATGAAAGAAAAGAAAAAAGAAGAGGAAAGAAAGAAAAGATGGCAGTAAAGAAGCTGTCCATTGACCAAAAGAAAGAGAGAAAGGAAAAGACAGTAGCAAAGAAACTGTCCAAAAGGAAATGAATGAAAAGACAATAGCAAAGAAGCTGTCCAAAGTCAAAATAGAAAAAAATTGAGGGATAAAAAAAACGTTGTAGGATTCAACCTTGGGTTGGAGGGAGTTTAGAACTCCAACTCAAGCCAAAGTCCCAAGATAGGACACTAACCCTTTCTCCACACTCTACACAATATACTTAAAGGTAAGGGGTAGAAACTTTGGACTAGGGGCATGTAGATATCCCATTTTTGCATTTTTCAGAGTTTACTTAAGATAGGAACCCTTGAGGCATCCTAGATTATACGTCTAAGGAGCTCTAACCTTTTTCCAGATTTTCCCATGGAATTTCTAAAGTTTTTCAGATTTTTTTGCATCTTTGTAGAATAAGATAAAAGACAGGAGATAAACTGCAAAAAACCAGGATATTGCCATTGTGATAGGTAATGGATCTAGGTGCTACTTCAAGAGGCGACACAACTCGTCGCCAATAAGACAAGCAACTAGATCTTCTAGGTGCCACATACGAAAGCGACAAGGATCTTAGCATTCTCTCTCTAAATAATTTGTCATCCCAGGCCTTAATATCATATATGAGATATTTATAAATGTTATGAATTTTCCCATAATTATTATAATTTATATGATTTTCCAACATTTAAATATCTATGCACATGATATAAATCATTATAAATGCAAAATAATTCCAGAAATTTGGATGACTTGATAATTAAGATCACTTATCTTTATTTTTACCAATAATGAGATTTTATAAGTTATTACATTTTAATGTTATAGCTTATATTTAATTCATGATAATGCTAAAAAATAAAGATAAAATCCAAAATATCCAAATGATTGCCAATCTATTTTAAATCAAATACAACATCGATTTTAATTGAGTTTTCTCATAATTATTAAAGATTTGATTTTTAAATCCAATTTACTTAACATTTTAAGTGGATTTTGAATTTAGAAATTAATCTAAAATATCTTCAATTATGAGTATGATTTTTTAGAATTGATTTGGTCAATATTTGATAATAGATTCATATTGGATGTTTTCTGATCTTAATTGTTCAAAAAATGCCTTTTTGGTATCTCAATGCCACATGCACTGGTGACGGGCTTACGTGACAGATTTCAATGCCTTTTGGGTGTTGATTCATTACATACATCCACAAACAAAATCTCTAGTCTGGTCGCCACTCTAAGCCGCAATTGGATAATTCTATCACCTAGTCAATCGACGACGAGATCATATCTTGATTTTCTACCATTTTAAGAGCATTTCATCCTTGCACTTGATCTATATCTTGTCTTTGACGAGATCCCTAGCTTCCAAACTCTATATATAGACTCCCCAGGTCTTCAACCCTAGGGGAGGCACTTTAAAAGTTCCAAGGAGCCACTTTGCAAACCCTAGTAGAGAATCCTGAGAGAAAGAGACAGCTTTGCAACCCCTCCTCCATCTCCAAGCCCCTAGAAGCTCATATCCCAAAGATCCAACCCCTTTCTACAACCAAAGCGTGTCTCCGGAGTTCCGTAAATCTACCTCCACTTCCTTCAACCCCCATGTCAAGGCACCAAGGGTGAAGAGAGTATCTCTTCTAATTTATTTCATTATTTTCATATAGAACTTGCATTCATATAATTACCCTTGGCATATGCATACGAGGACAATCCTTGATTAGTATTAGATTTCTCTATCCATGTTGTTTATCTCTTTTTTGATTTCATTTACTGCACTTAAAACTAATCTAGGTTTATTTTTCATTTGTTTTGAAGGGAAGGATATTACAAAGCACGAGAAAGTCATTGGGCAACATCCTACCACCGACCGAGTGAACCGAGAACCCACATTATCACTACTTCCACACTCCTGCAAGGTACCTTGTCAATCGATGAAAGTGAATTGGCAAGTGGCGATCACAAAGGATCATCGAGTGAGTGGAC
>JAMKQA010011747.1:0-32387 GCA_024699735.1 Posidonia australis
AGGATGGAAATGAAAACAATACACAATATTACAAGTATTTCTCAATGGTGTCTTTTCCAAGCCTTGTACGGGTCCTATTTATAGCCGTAGGATCGCCTCGATATGTGTCTAACGACTATAAAACGGTCGTAAACAGCTAGTTGAACGGTATCCCATTTTGACCATGGTATGCCGCAAAAGATCTTTAATCTGCATCTCACGAGCAAAACGGTATGCCAAAAATCCAACGGTCTACCGTTTTCTCCTGAAACGGTATACCGTTTTGTGACGGTATGCCGTTGAATCGCATTGTTTTCATTTTCTCTTCTGATCAAGAGTTCCGCTGCTTCTGCCGTTTTTTTTTTTGAAACGGAATGCCGCTCCATCCACGGTATGCCGTTTTCAGGTCATCTTTTGTTCTTGTGGAGTTCCGTTATTCATTCCTTTTTTTACTGAAACGGTATGCCGCTACTGATGCCGGTATGCCGTTTTTGATTCTTTGATAAAACACTTGCATACACTTTGAATTTATACAGAAAGCACTTTATATCTTTTTCATGCTTTAATAATTATGAAAATATGCACTCACAAGTAATCATCAAAATTAATGCAATATTTCTAACACAAGTGTCCTGTCGCCATAGCCGAAGCCAATCAAGAAACCAATAGAAATGACAAGTTGACGACCAACCGGCTCCTAGAAGACATGACCGGTTATCACACTTGTCGGAAAAGTGGCGGACAAGACTCACAGTGTTTGCTGACAGAAAACTGACAAGTAACGGAAGTCATCCGGGTAGTTCGAGCTACCAGCCCAAAGGAGGGATGGAACAAGGAGAGTGGGGAATCCATCGAGCATCACAGGGATTGCCCAGGTAGATCGGGATACCAATGTAAAGGATGGAGGAAGATAGTTTACTTTGATTCCATTCATTCGGAGTGGAACCAAAGGCAGAACGGGGCACCGCGGTTTGTCTGGACGGATCAAACCACGAATGGGAGCATCTAGACTCCGGACGGCAGTCCAGAAAGATGGAAAAGGGAAACCTTGAATCCGTCCACAAGGATCAGAATTCAAAGGTGAGGGAGCTGACACCGAGATTTGTCCTGACAGACCGAACCGCGGATGGGAGCATCTAGACTCTGGGCGGTAGTCTAGAAAGATGGAAAAGGGAGGCCTTGAATCTGTCCATCAGGATCGGAATTCAAAGGCGAGGGAGGAAATTTTGCCCCTCCTGGCACTGAAGTTGTGAAGACTTCATCCGTCTAGGGCATGGCAACAAAACGAGATACTTGACTATTATCTAGGTGGTCCCCAGCGCTAAGCCGACATGTAGAAGAAAGTAGAATCCTATACCAGTCATGCACATGCTGTCGTGATGGCGACTTCAGTTCCACATCAACCATAAGCAATCAAACAAACTGGCCAGAAACATTTTGATGAATTTTATTACCAGAGTCAACGGAGTGATTACATGTATTTAAGCTTGTGAAGAACTAGTAACATGACATGTCTGTTAAGAATCTACATCATCTCTGTATCTCTTAGAGCCCGAGGCTTTGGCAAAGAGTGTACGGCTTGGGACGGCACTGTAGATTGGCCAGGCCTCTTTGACATCAGCTTCATACCCTGCTGTGCAACTCTTCCCCTCTATAACTGCATGATCCTTCGATCGTATAGAGCCATTGAGTAGGCGAGAGAGCTCCTTAGTCATTGTATAAGAGCTCAGGGGGTATTCTTGGAACCGTGCTGGCATTTGCCCCTGAACAAAGGCATCTTGTTAGTAACCAAACTGCCGCATCACACGGACTGGGTGATATTCAACTCCACCAGTCAACCCTGGCAAGACGATAAGCTGCATGTCAGTTGTGTTGAAGAGGGCCTCAAAGTTATGCATAGCCAAAGGAATAATGCGCCAGATGATTTTCTGTTCTGTCAAGCTTTCTAAACGCTCGTACTCCTTCTGAACTGAGGTGAGCATGCACACATGGCCACTTTGATAGTAGGATTCAAAGGCTGATCGTTGCGGGCGTAAGACTACTACTCCCAGATGTGCAGCCAACCATACGTGTACAAAAGTTCCACAACCAAAAAAGTGTCGACAGCGGTGCAATGATCGGTCCAGAGCTCGGTAAATTTCTGCCAAGATGACTGGGGCTAGATCTATTTGTCGGGTAACAATTGCCAAAGCGATCTCGGTGACTTCTATGTTTACAACCATCCGGCCATCACTGAAAATTAATTCCCTTAGGAAGCAAACAACAAAGCCTTTCAACCACAGCTCGTCACCCAGGGAGGCACGCATTTTGACTACTTTGTCAAAGTAGGCTAGCTACAGCATGGGAGAATGTCCGTCTGAATAGATGAGCTGACGACCACAATCACTGGTTGATAGGCCAGTTAGCTCACTCAAGACTGAAGAATACCCATCGCGCCGCATAAACACGATGGGTCCCAAGAACCTCCGTAGACCACATATTCTGTGGACCTCCTCCAAAGTTGGGGTCAGTTCGATTCTCCCAAAGCGGAATACATGATGAGCTGGTTTCTAGAATCGAGCAGCGACACACAGAAAGTACCGAGAAACATCCACCTTTGCAATATCCAGAAGCCTTGAAGAGATTCCCCAAATCCGCAGCTTGTCGTGATCACCTTCAGTCAACTGCTTGATCCATGCTTGGAGAATGTCAGAGCAGTGTGTGGGCATCACCATCATAGGGAAACCCATGATCCGTAGGGCACTTCAGCTTTCTTGGCTCGAGACTCCTCAAAAGGGATAAACGATCTCCTGCAAGACATGCTCAAGACATTGTTTTAGAAACAGATTTCAACATTACTTCGGTCAATAGAACTTAGCAGAATCAAAGCAGACAGATAAAAGATACAGCGCAATGGTATTGTAAGAATCAGAGAAACTGGCCTAAAGTTGTAAACTACAACTGACTGAACAAAAGGGTTTCTGAACAGACTAAATCTTGTGCACAACCTTGAGGGAAGGTCCTTGTTATCAACCAATTTTGACCAGGTACTCAAGTAATGAGATATGACCATCAAACTCCGGGGATCGAGATTATTTGATGACTGTGCCTTCTGGCAGATTATTGGGATCTTCGACCTACAGAGCAGCTGACTTGCCCCTGGTCGAGCATTGGCTCAGTGTGTCTAGCCATAGGATAGTCGACATGCCCTTGGTTTGAAATGGACGACTCTTAACCAATTAGAGCAGCTTACATGCCCTTGATTGAGTACTGGCTCAGTGTGTCTAACCATAGGACAGCTGACATGCCCCTGGCTTGACATAAGTGGCCCTAACCGACGAGAGCAACTTACATGCCCCTGGTTTAGGCAGTGTCCTCTTGATTCTCTTAGACTAAAAGTCCTTGTCACATCCTAGCTAAGAGAACCGGATAGTACTCTGTGACACTTTTAGGATGATATTTGTGGAAAGAAATGCATGCATGCTGAAAGATTTGTGGGATCTTATTGGTGCCCTTAGCATTGGGATGCTTATCGCCAAGTATACAAGGGAAAGGTAACTCCAAACCTCACGAGACTCTATCCAAGCCCCTAGTTTTTAAGTGGCTCTTTGGAAATGCGACATTATGTCTTGGACTCCATTCCAAACCCCACTGGACCATACCCCTACTTTTTTATTTTATTCATTGTGCTCTGCCTTCGTTGCTCGCCAGAAGTGGCTGAAGGCTCTGGCTCCTCGCCTCTGCGAACCTCCTCTCTCTCGCTCTCTTCTTCTTCTTCTCTGTCGCTCTCCTTTTTTTCTCTTTCTTTCTCTGTTTTTTTTTCACAATTCACACTACTACACCTTTTATAGGTGAAGCTCCAGCGACTGTAACAACCTGTAACAAACTCAACAAAAACCTAACAACTAACCAACTCTGTAACAAACTAGGAAGCCTCCTAACATACTAACCACTTGTAATAACCATGCTGTCCCCCACACACCTCGCTGCCTGCCCAAGCACCGACAGTCGTGATGAGGGAACCGGCCAGTTGCATATGTCCAGTGCGCCAGATAGGTGCGCCAGAGAGGTGCACCAGATAGGTGCGCCTGATAGGTGCACTTGCATGGCCCCGGATAATGGCTCAGATCATTTGCTGTTGGGTTTGGTGTTCTTTGGCTTTGGGACTAAACTAGGGTTTGAGATCATTTGTAATCAAAAGCTCAGCAACCACAATTCCATCTTGCAGACTTGCAAAATTTGGGTGTCTACAAAGGGGGTAGGATATGACACTCAGGCATAATTATCCATTTTTAATTGTAAACTATGTAATTAATTGTTATAATGTATAAATGGTTATTATTGGATAATCTATTGTTTCCGGTGAGTGTGAGGGTTTGGTTGGCTCTCTGTGCACCTATTTGTGATTTGGGACCAATGTAGAATCTAGTTTGAGGATGCACAGTTGCCTTGGTTTGCATGCCTATCTTGTCTCCTTTCTTTCTTTTTCTCTCACTCACGAGCTCTCCCCATCATTGTCTCCTTCTTTCTTCCCCTGAACTCGTGCCACCACAAATAGCAGCCCATGCCTCCCCATCCTTTCTGATGTGATGGGAGGTTGGACCGACGCAAGAGGAGGAGGAGATAAGAAGGGAAGGAGGCCATTGGAAGAAGGGGGAACCATGTGGAGGAAGAGGAAAAGGGGAGAAGACAAATCGAGGAGCTAGAGGGAGAGGAGGAAGATCTTTGTTGGGGCATGAAGAGAGTTGCCGAAGTGCCACCAAAAGGTATGCGAGCCCTTTTTCTCCTCCGTTCTTCCTTGTAGCATGATATGTTAAATGTATGGGAAATAAGAATATATGCTTGTAAAATCATAGTAAAATAGTAGAATGGATGAGAATGTGATGGATAGCATGAATATGTAGAAATCATGCGGTTAGGACGAATTTATATGGATTTGTATGAGATTTTGGTATGTAAGCTATAATAACTAAAAATGAGCTCCATGCCTTTATGATTTTCGTATTTATTGCATGATGATTGGATTCAAGATTGTTTGAGGGTTTTTGAAGTAGACTCAAGGGTATACACCCCATGATTTATTTGTGTTTTATTATGCATCTTTGAGGGGTCCACTAGAGGCTCCCACTTCTGGCAAACGAATGTTTTGTTGGCAGGGGCCGTGTACAGAACATAGGAGATTCGACATACCAAACTGGATTCGACATACCAAATCCCAGTCAGTTTGAGCAGGGATACCTAGTTTTGGTAGACCGAGAACCTTCGATTGACCAAAATAGGAGGTTTCGGTATACTGAAAGCATTCGGTATACCGAATTTGAATTGGGTCTTCCATTTTTATCCCCTAGCCCATATGAATAAATGAGCATAAATGATGGACATAAATTGTTTTAAAGGGATAATGAGCATGTGTTAATAGTGTTTTCCCCATATAAATGTCATAGAGGAACATGGAACCCAAATAAGTAAATTTGGAAATGGTTTTGGGCTTGATGCCCTAAAAATGAAAGAAAGTGATTAAATGTGTGGTTTTTGGGCATGGGACTCAATTAATGATTTTAAATTCTAGTTTTTCATGGATTGGGTTGGGACCCCAGACGAGGGTTGTGTGTTGTATGGAAAAGATTCTTGCAACGAAAAGAATGGAATGGAAATGGTTTTAAAAAGGAAAACTCAAGAGTTTTGAAAATAAAACACTAATAATGTGTTGTGGAGTCATGGGGGTTGGTGTCGAAAATGTGGTAGGAGAATGACACTCCAAAGAAACCAATTGTAAGATATGACTGTGGTTGCCAGCGTGGGGCCACGAGTGGATGGTGTCAACAAATTGTAAAACATCAATTGTCTGACACAATTGTGGTCACTAATGTTTGTGACGGTGTAGGCTGAGCCTGTGTTATTGAACCTAGTTGTTCAGGTCACCGATGGGGCATCAAATAAAGATGTATCCCTGTGCATATATGTAAAGAATTGAGGCTAGTTGGTGGGAGCGGTGTCCTCCCGCATGGGGAACTTCACCGTAGCAGTGTAGGGATGTTGGGGAAATGGTATCCTCACCTACTACTTGTGTGCCTCGTTACCCCTGATCAAGGTAACATAAGTAAAGAAATGTGGAAATGAATAAGAAAAGTGTGTGATTTTGTGAAAATGAAAGAAATGTGGTTTGGCTAGCATTGAACTTATGAATGGTCCTATAATTCTAGAATCAAATAAGAATTATGTTTTAACCAGTTACCAGCCAGTATTTGGGATTTTGGTTTTGAGCCTTGTGAGGCATTGTGTTTTAGGCTGGACATGGTTAAGAAATTGGTTTTCTCGAGATATGAGTTTTGAAAATGGTTTTGGTTTTTGGAGGAAATCCGAAGCATTGAAAAGAAAGATGAGTTTTGGGAAAGACAATGGTTTTATAAACAAATTCCATATGTTTTAAAAAGAAATGAAAAAATAAGTTTTGAGAAAAGCATAGTCTTAGGAACAAATTTCCATGTGATTTCAAAGGAAAAAGAGAATGATGTTTTAAATTAGGTTTTCAAAAGAAAATCATGTTTTTATAAATTAAAGTTGTATTTTATGTGCTTTTCTTGAATTTGGTTGTTTGTGTGTTTAGGGCGCATACTGGGTGACTTAGATGTCACTCATGCGTACTTTGGTTGGTTTTCTGGTGCAGGTTGGGTGCAGTCAAGTTTTGGTGATGGAGTAGGAGCTTCTAGCTGCACATCGTTTCCTGCGGATGAGCCTTAGTTACAGTTATTTAATTATTGCTATAATTAGTGTAATTTTGCTTATGATACTGTGATCTTGGTAACATGCCTGGGATCGTGACGTTATAAAGCGCACCTACCCTAGATGGCCATGTGAAACTGAAAGACTATGAAGTTTGGCTCTTAGAGGTGGAGAAAACCCTTGAGGGCATAGAATGCCCAATAGAGAAGTGGGTTTGGCTAGCCACATTCCAGCTTAAAGGTGATGTCGACCAATAGTGGAGGGCTATCTGCCGCACTAAGTTCCCCAACCAGGATTTGTTGATAAACACCTGGGTAGAATTCCGTGAGGTATTTTATGAGAGATTCTTCCTCGAGCACAAGTAGGACAAGTTAGACAGAGACTTCCAGAATCTGAAGTAGGGAAAAATGACAGTGGCAGAATATGAAGCCAAGTTCCACCGTCTAGAACAGTTTTCTTAGGCCATAATCATAGAGAAGCAGCGAGCAAAGAAATTCATGGAAGGACTTCAGCCAGCACTGAGGTCAAGGGTTCTTGGATTCCAGTGCAAAACACTAACTGACGCAATAGAGTTAGTAGCTCGTTATGAAGATGAGCGTCGATTGTTCCAAGAGGAGTACCCCAGAAATAAGGGGAAAAGATTCTCTCAGCGACCATCTGCTTCAGGCACACCTTGTTCTAGGAGTACAGGGAGCTCAGGGAAGAAGAGAAAGAAGCGCTCTAAGACTGGAGAAGGGCGCAGTGTTGTTGGGAGAAGTAGTGTTGGATTTAGTCAAATTGGTTCCATCAATGGTGTAGGAAGAGGACCCTGCCACATTTACAATAGAATGGGACACCTTGCGACGCAGTGCAAGTATCACCAATGGGGGATTAGCGATGTGGTCCACTACGATTGTGGAAAGAGCAGACACTTCTAGAAGAATTGTCTTGAGCCTCAGAAGACTACTGCAGAGGTGCCCCGTCAGTAGACCAAGGGGAGAGTCTTCTCCATCACTACATTAGATGATGGTTCGTCAGGGGATGTAGTAGAAGGTAAAGAGCAGTAGAGTTTGTTATTAGTATGAGTATGTTCATGAGTGTTGTACTATCAACTCTCATGTACTTGGCACTTTTATCTATAATAATTATGCTTATGCTGTGTGTGTGAATTAGGATCTTTTATTGTGGTTGATTGTATGGGCTGTGTCTTGTTCGACTTAGGAAGCTACTTTTCATTTATTTCTAAGTCATTCGCGCTTGAGATTGGAGACAAACTAGCTAAGCTAGCTTTCCAACTTGATGTGGTGACTCCATTGGGAGAACATAGCTTAGCATGGCAATATCTAAGATCAGTCAACATCCAGTTGGGAGACAAGGATTTTCAGGCTAGCCTTATTCTGATGGATATGCAAGACTACGATGTCATTTTGGAGATGGACTGGCTAGCACAACATTTAGCCATGATAGATTGTGCCAAGAAGAGAGTATTAACATAATGCCTAGGCCAAGGGTGGTGTATGATACAAGTGGTGAGGCTAGGAGAACCTAAGAAGGTAATCTCAGCTATTAAAGCCTACCACCATCTAGCTAAGGGATGTGTGGGATACCTGGCCTACATGACGGTATCTGCCTCACCTGTGTACGGGGTACAAGACATTCTAGTGGTGCGAGAGTACCCAGATGTGTTTCTAAAGGAGTTGCTGGGAATGCTGCCACACAAAGAGGTGGAGTTTGTGATAGATTTGATGCCAGGGTCATGTCCAATTTCAAAGGTCTCATACAGAATGGCACCTGGCGAGCTGAGGGAACTCCGTAGCCAGTTGCAAGAGTTGATGGATCATGGATTCATCCGTTGCAGTGTGTCACCTTGGGGAACACTAGTATTATTCGTCAAGAAGAAAGTCGGCTCACTTTGGTTGTGCATCGACTATCGGATGTTGAACCAAATTACCATCAAGAATAAGTACCTGCTATCCAGGATCGACGAGTTATTTGATCGACTGCAGCAAGCGTCGATCTTCTCCAAGATTGATCTGAGATCTAGATACCATCAACTAAGGATCCGAGAGACCAATGTGCACAAGACTACCTTCAGGACCCGGTATGGCCACTATGAGTTTTTAGTTATGCCATTCAGATTGACAAATGCACCAGCAACATTCATGGACTTGATGAACTGGGTGTTCAGACCTTACTTGGACTATTTAGTCGTAGTTTTGGTAGACGACATATTAGTTTATTCTCTAGATGTAGAGACCCACCTGATGCACTTGAGAACCGTGTTGGAGACATTGAGGCAGAACCAGTTATACGCTAAATTCTCTAAGTGTGAGTCTTTGCTAGAGGAGGTGGCTTCTCTTTGGCATATTATCTCGAAAGAAGGCATCAAGGTGGACCCAGCAAAAGTGGAAGCCATGAGTAGTTGGGCCAGACCAAAGACAGTAATAGAGGTTAGAAGTTTTCTTGGTTTAACATGCTATTACTGGAGATTTATCTAAGACTTCTCGATGATTGCATGCAGCATCGTTGAGTAGACTGACCACAAAGGAGGTCCCATTCATTTGGAATCAGTAGTGCAAGGAGAATTTTATCAAGTTAAAGAATCGTCTAGTCATGGCCCCTGTGCTGACTTTACCATCAGGAAGTGGAGGTTTCATGGTGTATAGTGACGCCTATAGGACTGGATTCTGGTGCATTTTGATGCAGCACGAGAAGGTAGTAGCTTATGCATCTCGTCAGTTAAAGGATCACGAAAAGAACTACCCCATCGATGACCTGTAGATGGCAGTAGTGGTGTTTGCCCTGAAGAGCTGGAGACATTATTTGTACGACAAACAATTTGAAGTCTTCACTAACCACAAGAGCCTGAAGTACATTTTCTCGTAGAAGGATTTAAACTTGAGACAGCGAAGATGGGTAGAGTACATGAAGGACTATGATTTTAATCTGTCGTACCACCCGGGTAAAGCAAACGTGGTTGCAGATGCACTAAGCAGGCACACCCTTGTCATGGCAAGTTTGATGATCAAGGAATGGCATTTAATGGAGGAGCTGGTCAAGTGCAAACCACAGAGACAGTCTGAGGGAACAATGAGGACTTTGTTGACGAACCTGTCTGTTTGTCCAATGATAGTAGAAGCCATTATCGCCACTCAACAGTTAGATCCCTTCGTTAGGGACACCTGGTAGAAGGTAGGCGAGAACAACGCCTCATTTCTCAATTGGCGTGGACAGTGGGATGAGGTACGATATTCGACTGTACGTGCCTCAAGTCGAGGAGATAAAGAAGAGTTTGCTAGATGAGGCTCACCGATCCAGGTACACAGTCCACCCAAGAAGCATGAAGATGTAAAAAGACTTCAAGAGAAATTTTTGGTGGCATGGGATGAAGAGAGAAATAGCAGAATTTGTTTTATTAACCCAAAGGGGAAGCAAACATGTCTCTATTCTCCTAGGCATGGCATAACAGGAAGGGAAATAAACAGGCAAGTAGATATGGATAAATAAAATGAAAGCATGTGTCAATATGTGCAAAAGGTAGTGACACGGCAAATGTGTGAACAACATAGCGAACTGAGATGCATGTAAAAGACACCATTGCAAGAAAGTATGGCATGGGAAAGATAGCATGCAAGAAAAGCCGAAAAAAGAGAAATCAAAGCAAAGCCGGGATCTGGTTATCCCCAGCGGAGTCGCCAGTTCCTGTAACCATGCCGACGGGGGTGGCCACAAATAGGTGATATGTGTGTCCAAAAGCGGCAAAGCCACGGTAAAAAGAAAAAAAGGGAAAGAATGCCAAAATGCAGGAGTTGCCACCTAGTCTATTATGGAAGACGAGGAAAACCATAAAACACATGAAGAATCATGCAAACAAATAAAATGGGGCTGCGTAAACTAGAAATGCAGGTAAGGATCCTTGTTACGTACGAGGAAGGTGTTAGGCACCCTCGCACGCCCGATAAATCGGTCTTCTAATGATTTCTCTTTTTGAAATGAAATGTCGGCTTTTCAGCCTTTTGCTATACGCCCGGGGGCGATATGCCATGCCATGCAAATGCTTGTGGTGTCTAGAGTATAGGTGCATGGTGTGTAGGGGAATGTCCTAATGCTTAGAAATATCGCTCGTGTGCCGGGCCAAGAGTTGATGCAAGAATATTGCATAATAAGATCAGAGATCTAATATCTTGAGCTATTTATCATCCTTGCTTACTATATGCCTAAATGCAAGCTAAAATGCAAGAAAACTGCTGAAAACAGAGGTGTGCCTTCCTAATGCATCAAGGAAGAGAATCAGATGAAAACCCAGAAGCAAATCAGGTCGAGAAAGCAAACAAAAGACAGGAAAAAACATGTTGTGTGCTACTAAAAACAGGCCACTGCGCCTGTTTGGTGCGCCAGACTGGTGCGTCAGTCTGGAGCACCACCTATGTGCGTCTAGGTGGGCCAGGAATGTATGCAGAGTCAAAATAGAAAGCCAGGTAAAGCAAAACATCAGAGGATGCACTCTGGAAAAGCATGCAGTAGAAATCATTTTGGAGAAACTTGGAAAACAAGCCTTAAAAGATTTAAAAATGCAAATGCAATGCGATGACCTTGAACTCAAGGGCCTGAAGCCTCACACAAGATCTCATCTATTTGAACTAGATGCAGAAAACATGATTCAGCCAAGCCTCTGGAACATGGACTAATACACATGATTCTCACAAAGGAGTAAGGTGCAATCAGTCTACCAGATTCAGCCTGGAGCTGAATAATAAAACAAAGAAACAAATGGAAAATAGTCTGATCGAAAGCTGAAAAACATGCAAGTGGCATATCGGCAAACCAAAGAATCAATCAGGAAGAAACACGCTCAAAACTTTGCGATAAAGCCATGCAAATATAGGGCTAATGCAAGTGCACTGATCTCTGGTCAGTCTGGCGCGCCTGCTGTGTGCGCCAAATTAGTGCGCGGGTTAGGTGCGACTGGGATGTGCGCCCCAAGGATTCTGGATTAGACTGTGACCTGATCCAGAACCCACCCAGCAGAGATACAAGGGGGATTCATGCAAGTGCTAAAAGGATTATGCCATGATAAAAACTAGAAAACATGCTGCGAGTGCACAAGGTCAAGAATCATCATGAAAACAAAGCATTTGAAACCAAAGCAAGTTGATAGGTTCATGCATGAAAACGTGTGAAATACTTAAGAACAAGCATGATCTGGAAAAAAACGAATCAAAACATGTATATATGATGACCAAATGCGCATGCTTCTACGTGCAAGGGAATACATGGTGCATGGCAAAATATTAGGCATGGAAACAATAGCTCATGTAGATTACATGCTAGAAGTGAAAACATGGATTAACATGGAGATTACTTGCATAGATAAACAAGCATGATATCATGAAAACTTCATGAACATGGAACAAAACAGATCATACGAAAGGTTTTAAGCATGTTTTATCAAGTTTATGAAATGATATTAAGAAAATAAGAAAAGGGAGCTAGAAAGCCTACCTCACGAAGTATTCCTTCTTGCAATATTAGAGATAAGAAGATCCTCGTTGCTTTGGAAGGCTCTAGGACTCAAGAAGGTGCTCCAGGGAATGAAAATAAGCTGCTGGACTAGTGGAGAGGCTCGTGCAGAGGTCGGGTTTCAGAGCAGAAAATGGCTGGTTGCAAGGTTTTCACTCAGGATTCTCAACTCTCAGGATTTTCTTTTCTTCTTCATGGCTACCTATGGGGGTCCTTTTATAGGGAACTCTCAGGGGTATGTTACGGGTATAAGGAGAGCCTCACAGACGAAAAGCCTGGAAGATTCCAAGGCATATTCGCTGCTGGAGGTAACAACCAAGGAAGGTGGAAAGCCAGCAGCCACAGCCTACGCAGCGTTGTGCGCCAGGGATGTGCCCTGGCGAATTGCGCCACCTATGTGTGCTAGGGAAGTGTGCTAGGTTGGTGTGCTAGGTTGGTGTGCTAGGTTGGTGAGCTAGCTAGGTGTGCTAGGTTGGTGCTCTCCCCTATTGGTCTGGTTTTTAGATTAGGCTGTAGGCTTGCTACGGGTTGAGGGATTGGTCCAAGGGTCAGCCATATATAATGCAACAACTAGAGCCTTATCAATGAGTTACCTCAAAATTGGGGTGTCTACATAATGTATGCATGAAAAAGGGGAACAAAATGTCCAAACGAAAGCATGGGTGAAATATGTAAGTTTCAAGGGGCCTCTGTGCAAAAATTACATGTTCTTGGGTAAAGACTGAGGTTTACAGGGTTAAATCAGCAAAAATGTTAAAGAAAACACATTTTATGCAATTTTAGGGAAGTTGGGGGTCTAATGTGCAAAACTATGTATTTTTGGTAAAATTAGGATTCCTAGGGTACAATCTGCAAATTTGCCAGTAAAACATGTGTTCAGTGTAAATTTTAAGAAATTAAGAGTTCCATGTGCAAATTAGTGGACTCATGGATGAAAATATGAATTTCCAGGGCCTGATTTGTGAATGTACCATAAAAACATGCATTCAGTGTAATTTTGGAGAAATTCAAGGCTTAAAATGAAAATCTATGCACTTTTTGAGTAAAAAACGTGAATTTCCAGTGTTTGGTTTGCAAATGTGCCAGAAAATCATACTTTCAGTGTAATTTTAGTGAAGTTCAGGGTTTTATGTGCAAATTAGTGGACTTAAGGTGAAAAAAAGCTAAATCAGAGGGTTTTATGTCAAAATTTAAAGCTTGAGAATTAGTAAAAGAAAAACACAAGGACCACACTGCAAATTTACCAAATCAAAACATTATTAAATGATTTATAAATGAATGTAGGGACTGATATCCAAATAAAAGGACCTAAATACAAGAAAAAGAAAAGAAACGTATTTTTTTAAATGAATCTTTTTAAAAACAATAGGTGGTCGTCAGTGATTGCACCTTGCCAGCGAAGACCGTCTGGGAAGCCATCCAAGGTTTCCCATGTGCCCGATCTTGCATCCAAACAGGTGGGAAGCAAGAAGGAAGAGAGGGGAGATGGCTTGGTTCTTCCCCCAACCTCACTCATCGGCATCGTGACTCCGACGATGGGCCTAGAGAAGACAGAGCTACTGGAGGTGATGGAGCGGTGGTCCAAGGCTCCTGGAGGCTCAACGATGCGGAGAGGGAAGTTCCCCACTGCTTGGAAGCAAGATAGGTAGTGCATAATCCCCTCTCGACCAAGCTGGCCGTCATCAACTGTGGAGCACGATCGAGGCTCGGAGTGGGGCTCTGATGCTTCCAGAGTCTAGAGGGAGTGGAGAGGGTGGTGCTCCAATGCTCAGGAGAGGGCTACAATGCGAGAGACGCGCGGTCGATCTTTACCAGAGGTCGTCTTCACCGCGATGGTGGGTGCTGCGGGTGGCAAGCTGTTTCCAATGGCTACTAGGGGGCTACGTGGCTTCCAAAGTGGTGGAAAAGATAGGGGGGTCTGGCCTAGCTAGTCCCTATTCTACTGGACAAGAATCACTCAGTAGATACGTGCCCGCACCTTTGTCGACAAAAGATGGGTTCAACGACCCATAAAACTCAAATTTCGATCAAGGGAGCTTCCATTCTCCATTGGAATAACTCCACGGAGGTTGAGGAAGACCTAGGGAAACAAATGGATGAGAATTGAGCTCTATTTAAGGCATATCTGAGATGGCAGTGGGTGGTGGCTACTTTCAGTCACTGGAGCTCGCTAGAGACAGTGGTCAGAGCTCTGAACTGCTCCTCCTATGAGCCTCCTCAGTCGTTTGGAGCTCCTTTGTTGCTCTAGTTGGCTTGATTGCTCTAGTTTTGAGTGATCTCCTCTTGGTTTCTTTCCACTCATGCTTTATCTCTTTTTTTTCAATCTTTTTCCTCTTTTCCAAGCTTTTTCCCCTTTTTTCTCTTGCAAATGGGGGTATTTATAGGCTTGCAATGGCCAAGTTGTTTAGGTTGTTATGGGTAGTTTGTTATAGGTTGTTTTAGTTTGTTATGTTGGAGTGAGAGGTGGTTAGGGTTGTTTATGTGGTTATAGGTTGTTATAGGTTGGTATGATGGAGTGGGAGGTGGTTAGGGTTTGTTTAGGTAGTTATAGGTTGTTATGATGGAGTGGGAAGTGGTTTGGGTTTGTTTAGGTGGTTATAGGTTGTTATGATGGAGTGGGATGTGGTTAGGGTTTTTTAGGTGGTTTTAGGTTGTTATAAGTTGTTATGATGGAGTGGGAAGTAGTTAGAGTTTGTTTAGGTTTAGGGTTTTGGATTACAATTTAAGCTAGTTTTTTTGGATGAAATTATGTTAAGATGTCAAGTTGGTCTTGGGGAAAACTAATTGAGAGGCCAGCAACCAAAAGTCCATTCCAGAGAAGCCTACCTACAATCCTATAAAATTGGGGTGTCTACAGATGCCTCTCCCTAAGTGAGGTCAAGGGACGAATGGAAACGAGACCGATGCTCAAGATTGACAAAGACACCTCCACCTGAAGCTGCAAGAAAATATTAGCTACTGGTATTAAGCCACTTAGTTGGTGAATGCACAGAAAGTCATGACCTACCATCGAAAATGCCAAAGACGAAGTTGAAATCACGGAAACTAATTCTAATGACAAAAGTTGGCACTGAATACTAAGGGGAATGCGGTCGGTGATTAATAATGTGTGCTGATGAATGATGATGCATGATGAATGAATGACACATGCAGATTATGATGTATACTACTAGATGTTGTATGTAATGCATGATGACAAGTTGATGACCAATCAGCTCCTAAAGGACATGACTGGTTATCACACCATATAGATAAACAAAAGGGATTGGACAAGACTCACGGTGCTTGCCGACCGAAAAGTGACTGGTTACGGAGGTCATCCGGGTAGTTCAGGCTACCAGCCCAAAAGGAGGGAGGGAACAAGGTGAGTGGGGAATACATCGGGCACCATGAGTATTGCCCTGGAAGTTCGAGATACCAGCTCGAAAGAAGGAAGCATGGCCAGAAGAAAAAGACTTGCCAGCAGGAGACAACAATTAACAGACGATGGCCGGGTTGTTTGGGATACTGGCCCAAAAGTGGGGCAACCTAGATCCTACTCGTTTGGACAGGGATCTAGGAGGAAGATATGACAACAATAGGGAAAAAAAGAATAGAACCTAGCCGCTGTCGGTGTACAGACAGAGGCTGAGAACCGCAAAGAGTGAACCGAGTCATTGTCGCTGTACAAGCAACGACTGGGAACCACCAAGAGTGAACCGAGTCGTTGCTGGTGTACAGGTAGCGGCTTGGAACCGCCAAGAGTGAACCGAGTCGCTGCCGGTGTACAGGCAACGGCTGGGAACCACCAAAAGATATAACCAAGCTGCTGTCGGTGTACAGACAGAACGGCTTGGAGTGAACAGGAAAAGTGTCTTTGACTTCCGTCCTCTCGGACGAGAATCAGGGAGAGGAGGAATAAGCGTCTTTGAATTCCACCCTCTTAGACGAGGACTTCGTCCAATCAAAGCGAAGTCGAGGAAGAGTATAATCCAGACTTCATCCAAAGCCTGGAAGAAGAAGGAATCTAGACTAGTCCGACCATGACATGCCAAACATAGGGAAAATGTGGAACTTGTTAACTGAGATAAGGTCGATGATAGACTCCCAAGCAGGATGATAATAGAGAAACAAGGAGATACTGGAAGGCAACTGACATGCCCCTGGCATCAAGGAATGACAATAGATTATGAAGGATGTAGAGGACTGATCGAGGGATATCCGAACAAAGCCAACATACCTGATATTGAGACAAACTGCCACAACAGTGTTAGAAGACAAGAACGCAAGGGTCCTAACCAATTGTTTAGCCAAAAGGATTTGCCAGGTAGATCTTACTCACAAGTACTAGTGCACCTTGAATCATTACTACTGTGCAGGATATCAGTTGAGACAACTGGTGATTAGTTGTCTATGCCCAACACCAACGTGAATTCAAAGTGTTTGTGACATGCCAAATATGCTTCGGATCTAATGCTTGATTCACTACAATATCCTATTGTAGTTGTCGCTTTGTAGGAATCATTATGTAATGAATGTCACTTCTCAAAAAGAATGTGCTTTTGACCATCATTCCAAAGATAATTTGCACTAAGCGTTCTCAAAATAGTTCTCCTTTCCACAAAGCAACTTACAAGCCCCTAGTCGAAGACTCTGGTTTGGTGTTTTATCAAGCACCTGTTATGGGTCTTTTGACCATAGAGTAGCTGACATGCCTCTGGTATCAAATTGGCTAGACATCACTTGAGAGTATGGAATCTTGGATGTCAGACTGTAACTATAGATGTGTCTTGAACTATCGGAGTAATTGAGACTGTCACTGGTCAAAGTAAGTGAAACAGTCACCTAGTGGTTGGAAGACAAAAGGAATTGTGATAACTTCATAAAGGCCTTTGATTGGGATTGTAACCTACCTCTGACTGGTATGTCTAGCCTATTTTCTGCTTTACTATGGTGTTTTGACAGTTCTGTACTTGATCGTGCTACCGTAGTGCATTCTCTTGATTGTATTTACCAAATTCTGGATTGCTGCGTGGAGATCATAGTGATGCTACTGTCTCTACTATTCATTTGATGTGTGGTTCCTGATCAAAGAACAACCGACTTGCCTTTGATGAACCAAGTAGTGGATTGTGTGAGCCTAGCTAGAAAGTAGCTGACTTGCCCCTAGCATAAAAGACGAATGCTGCTCAATGAAAATAGAAGTCAGATCAGGAGATAACAAGGCAAAACAGATGTCTCTGGCATCGAGTCAGGCTATCATCGGAAATGTTGGGCACCACTCCAAGATGTAAAGAGTGGAGGATTGGGCTATGACTGTAGGTGCACTTTGAATCACTGAAGTGGTCGAGGCTGATTTTTGTTGCGGCTAGTGGCACAATTGTTTACTGATTGGAGGCATGTATATTCATCCATTATCCTAAGCTACACTCAGATGGCAGGATGAGATGTAGTCTGTCTTAGGCTGGCATGTCAAGGCTATTCTCTGTTCTACTGCTTACTGTATTCTGACTACAACCTGTACTTAGCTGTGTTAACCTCAGGCATTCTCCAAATAATGTTTACCACACCTAGACTACTACGGAGGAGTTGCTGTCATGCTATTGATTCTGCATGTCCGTGTAGCTTCTGCACTAACTGGTGTCCTTGTTGCATATGGTCTTTAACCAACGAGCAATTGAAATGCCCCTGGCCAAAAACACTTGGTAAAAATCCTATTGAACAAATCCATATGCAAGCAAAGAGATTCATCCAAGCAAAATTGTGATGATTATGATTATGGTGGTGGACTCTATTATTGCGAACTAGCAAGCTAATTGTTTGAGAGTGACCTTATTGTTTGATCAAGAAATGCACGTCATGTTGACTAGGTGTGATTTTAGTTGCTTGTTATCTACATTTATTGCTTCGCTTGTTCGTTGAGATCATTATCTGGATCGCTTGCTTGTTTAGTTCGACTGTTTGTCTGCCCTCAGTTAGGTTGGAAAGTTGTATGCTTGTTAGAGGAGGAGGACACCCTTGACTCAGTTGATACTACAGAGACTCACAAGCCATGGGTGGCTCTCAATGAGTAGTGGTGGCACTCAAACTCACTGTAAGGTAGTGTAATGGAGCTGGCTCCATGCCAAACTCTTTAGGGTCCTGCACCTGCTTTTTTTTTAATATCATTGACTTTTCTTTTGCTCCCTCATAGACGTGCAATTTCACTCTAACCATTACTTGGAGGTATTAAGCGCCCAATCTGTTCTAGAGGCCTTTGTTGCAAGAGGGTGGGTTAGTCCCTCAATGGTGTAACTTTACTAGGCGCATACTCCAACTCCTCTCCAAGGTATGGTAAGGGTAGAGTTACGTTGCACGCCTCTCTCTCTTGGGCTGACTTTTGTCTTCACCTTCTGTCTTCTCTATTCTTTTATGCACATGCAAATGTATGTTTTCTTTTCTAGCTTACACCCTCAGTCACCCATAACATTTTGTCTACCTTTTGGAGGTACAGCGTCCTTGCGAGGTTTGGACATTTCGTTTGGCTTTGATATGTGATGGCTCCCTTGCTAACTTGGTTTTCTAAGTAGTGACAATTGGGGAGGGATAACACGTTCCGACACAGGTGAGCTTTTCCAATTTTTATCATTAGTCAGAATGTTATTGACAAGCAAACTATTATTTTCTGTTGTTCTTAATGTTTTTTTGTTTTGTGTTTTTATTTATTTTCAACCTTTGTGCCGTTTTGTCACTGCCATTGGGGTTCATAGTAACTCCTAGCAGTGCCACTGGAAACTAGAATAAAGGTAGGTGTAACTGTAACCATGCCGGCGACAGCCTCGGGTTTGGCGCGAAAGGCCAAATGCACGAGGATCAGCAAAGTCACGGCAAAAACGATAAAAATAATGATAAAAAAGTAGGAGTCACCACCTAGTCTATTTAAGAATGAAGACGAGGAAAACCACTTTAAAAAACATTCAAATCATGCAATAAAGCCAATGGAAAAGAAAGTCATAAACTAGCAAATTGGGCAAGGATCCCTGTTACGCACGAGAAAGGTATTAGGTACCCTCGTGCGCCCGAAAAATCGGTCTTTCTATGGGTTTCTCATTTACTTAGATGAAATGTCGACTTTTCAGCCTGTTTTGTACGCCCGAGGGCGATATGCAATGCCATGCTATATGTGAGTGGTGCCTTATGCTAAACATGGTTGTATGGGTTGTAGGGTGTGTCCTAATGCTCAGAAATGTCACCCGTGTAATGGGTCAAGCACCGGTGCAAGGATATTGCACGGATATGATCAAACGATCTAACAACATCGAGTGATTTTCATCCTTGCTTTACTATATGCAAAACACGATCTATCATGCATGAAAAGGGCTGAAAATAGAATAAGGTTTTCCTGATATATCCAGGAAGAAAACCAGAGAAAACCAAAAGCAAATCAAAACAAGAAACATGCTAAACATCATGCAAATGCTACTGCGTGCAACAGAAAATAGGCTAGTGCGCTTGTGTGGTGCGCTAGACTAGTGCTCCAGTTTGGTGCGCCACCTGTGTGCTCTACTGATGCCAGGAAAGTGTGCCAGAGAAAACCAGAACGCCATGCAATACAAAATTCTTGTAAACTTGCAAACTCAACATAAAATGCAACATGAGTATCTTATCAAAATCCAATAAAAGAAAACACAAGATGGGTCTTGTGCTCAAGGGTTGTATGCCTCACACAAGACCACACCATCCCTATGCTAAGTCAAAATAACTAGATTCAGCCATGCTATCTCGATCTGGATCATGGACTGATGTATAAGAACCTCCCAAATAGGAGTTCATGGGGCAATCAGCTCACCAGATTTCAGCAACTGGCTGAATATGTAAGATGCAAAAAAGACTTAAAACAGTGTCATCTAAGACTGAAATCATGCATGCAAAGACATGCCATATCCGAGAATACACACCAAAAAAATCAAAGTCAAAAACACACGGGAAAGCATGCAGGTTATGATGCAAAGATGATGATTTATACTCTGACCAGACTGGTGCACCAGAATGGTGCGCCCGGATGGTGCTCTGGTTAGGTGTGCCACCTTGGTGCTCCAGTGTAGTGCACTCTAGAAATTTTAAATCAGACTGTTGTCTGATTGTAGATTATGGTCCAGATGCAAGAGATGTAATGCGATTTATCTTAACCAGATTGATTAATCAGATGGTAAAAAGTTGAAACATGATGGACAATCATTTATCTTAAATCATGCAAGATCATGGGTTAAGTGTTGAAAATACTGCATTGTAGATTCTAAAGAGCATGCAATGAGCTAATGAACTTAACAATCATATGCAAATGGTGAACATATAAAGAGTATATTTGTAGCTCATTTCATAGCAAGTATATGCATGAACCATGATTCCTTATATAAAAACAGAGATGAAAGCAACATTCAGAGATCATATGATGCAGATTTAAACATACAAAATTTAACATATAGAGCATCTTATACGTGGTGCACTCATCTCATCATAAAACAACATGAAAACAACTTACTAACAGATCATCTATCAAGTTCCTTTTTACATGCTTTTATATGGTGTAATATCTAGAGCTTAAATACAAGGATAAGTGAAAGAGGAGTAAGGATCTTACCTTGCTTGTGGTGTTTCCTCCTTGAAGGCTCAAGATAATACTTCCTTGTTGCTTTGGATTGGCTGAGGATGCTCTGGAATGCAAAGATATCTTCAGGAAAAGAGAGAGGGTTGCTGGGAATAAGTGAATGGCTTAACTAAGAGTGCTAAGTTCCACAAGGGTAACTCCCATGGGATGTAGACAGCCTCGCAAACGAAGTGCTTGGCGTAGATTTGCAGGGAATATCTGCTGGCGAGGGTTACAAGCACGGGAGATGGAAAGCCAGCAGCCAGCACCCTGAAAAGTGGTTGTGCGCTAGCATGGTGCGCCAGGATTGTGTGCCAGATATGTGCGCCACCTTGGTGCTCTAGCTGGGTGTGCCACTTTAGTGCTCCTGCTTGGTGCTCCACTAGCTATCTAAATTGCCAATTGGGCCATGGGCTTCCTATCGGCTTGTGGTCGGTTTATGCAATGATCTCTGGCTAGTTAAAAGGTTGAGTAGGATTCAAAAGTGGTTGAGCTTGCCACATCCAAAGCAACATCTGGAGAGTTTACCTATGAGCCACCTCAACATTGGGGTGTCTACAGATGCCCCTCCCTGAGCGAGGTCAAGGGACAGAGGGAACCGAGATCGATGCTCAGGGTTGACAAGATACCCCCATTTTGAGGTTGCGGAGGAATGGTGTTTGTTGTAGGCACTATGTCACTTATCTGGTGGATGCACCGAAAGTCATGACTTGTTGCCAAATGAAAATGCAAAATGCATGCGACTACTGATCTAAATGCTGGAAATGTGATGCCAATGCGAAGAACCAAATGCAAGAGCCGATCTTGAGAGTAAAATGCAAAGCTAATGCTAACATTGTAAACATGAGAATGGGTGCTTGTAAGTGGATGCAATGTTGATGCCAATACTGAAGTAACAAGGCAAAAAACAAAAAAATCCTGCGCATAGAGGGAACCATTGGTAGGAAAATGATAAGTTGTCAGACTCATCAGCCAGATTTTTCTGAGGTTATCAACCTAAGGAGGTGGGATATGACAAGTCATCTAAGTCTCTTTAACCCAGTCGTAGACAGCATGACGGTTGTCAACTGAGTAGTTGGGGATACCAGCCCAAAGAAAAGGGGCATGACAAACATACTATTTGTCAAACAAGAAAGAGAGAGATATGTGACATGTTGTCCTTCCAGCCCAAAGAAAAGGGGCATATTGCGGAATCTCATGAAGGACACTGTAGTTTGGCGCATTCTGTTCTCAACCCCAAAGTCCTTTACTGTCTTCTTCAATGATAGGGATATGTGACTTGTTGTCCTTCCGGGGCTAGCAGGCGGCGTGGAATACCATCCTGTCCGTGTTCTTCGCCAAGTCAGCTTTTGCCAGGATTCAATTGAGCAAAGCCCCATCCCTGATTGCTACAAGAGATATATTCTTGACTCTAATGTGACCACCTCAGAACTAGCCCACATGACGCGTGTCGGTATTCAATCCTCTGATCTTACCATTACTGAGGGTTCAGACTGCACAGTAGAGTATGAAGCTGAAATACGAGAAACTTGGCCCATAAGCGAAATTCCTCCTAGTGGCACTTGCTTTACAGAGGCTGGCAGCTCAAAGAGACCAAGAGTCGACTGAAATCATCCAATCCACTATTGTCGAATGAGTAAATCTTGTATAACTGATGAGCTATAATAAAATGAGAAATTTGCTTGCATATTGTGTCATCCTGACTTTTGTATTGCTTGTGCTTGCCCACACATTTCTTATAGCACCGTCCCATTGATTGATGTAGAATGGCAGCTGGCATGCCCCTAGTCAAGGACTTGTTCCAACCGAAGAAGCGACTAACATGCCCTTAGTCAGAATTCCCATTTGCCAATATTACATCTCAAAAAGGCAGCTGGCATGCCCTTGGTCGGAATATGGACAAATGCCTTCTTAGGTTTGTAAAATACGTGATTTATAAACTAAATGCACAATACAGAGGTTTATAGACATTGGTGCCCTCAGCGCCAAGGAAGCTTGTATTGCCTGCCATAAGAAGTGAAAATGCCCTCGACTCACGTGACACTAACCTAGACACTTAGGTTGGTCTGTAGTTCTCCTTTCGATATCACAGACTCCATGCCAACTTCCTAGGGTCCTACACCTACTCTTTTAATAATTCACATTTCTTTTACTCCCTCAAAGGCATATTGGTTGACCCTACCCCTACTTGGAGTTAATAAACACCTAAGCTGAGAGGGTGGCTGCTTTTCTTTTGGCTAAAGGGGTGGCTAGTCCCTTTTTAAATGTAAGCTTTGTTGGTGTATGCTTCAACTCCACTCCAAGTTATGTGATAGGGATAGAGTCGTCCTATATACCTCTCTTGTTGGAGCTGACTTCTTTCTACAACTTCTCTCTTCTTATTTCTTTTGTGCTCTGAAGACTGTATTTTTCTTTATTGCTCCCCCTCACTCACGACCTATCATTTTTCCCTCCCTTTAGAGGTATAGGCCCCTTGGGAATTTGCACATTTCATCCACGTTCCATGAATATTCACTCCCTCACTCCCTAAGTCACATGGGTAGTAACACATGAGGAGGACGAAACTCTTCCTAAGCAGGCTAGCTTCGGATTTTCCTCATCGGGCAATGATGATGCTTAATTATGATGCATATAGAAGGAAAGTACAGAATATGATTTATGTTATGTTGGGATGCAATAGCCTAAAATACTAACATGCAGATGCAAACAAAACATAGAGATGCAGGGTTCACAGTGCAAGGCTCGAGATTGACTAGGGATCATTGATAATACTTTTTCAGATAGGAAGCGTTGATAGGCTCTAATTGCGGCCCACAATCCATGTCTTCAAGAATGATTACAGCTCTTGACAGGACCTCTTTTAATATGAATAGTCCACGCCAATTGGGCCTGAATTTTCCTCGAGCATCGGGCAAATGAATGGAGCGCAAAACCAAATCGCCTGGCTTAAGTCTTCTGGGCCGAACCTTCTTCTGATATGCTCGGGCCACTCACTTCTGGTAGCATTGGGCATGGTGTAAGGCTTGCAATCTGCATTCATCAATCAAATCTAACTGAACATAGCGATCTTGAACCCATTCTGCCTCATCTAATTCTACTTCCTTCAAGATTCTTAATGATGGAATCTCTACTTCAAAAGGAAGGACCGCTTCCATGCCGTATACTAGAGAATATGGTGTTGATCCTGTTGACGTCCGGACCGAGGTCCTGTAAGCCCATATGCATAAGGTAGCATCTCATGCCAATCTTTGTGGGTCTCAGCCATCTTCTTCAAGATCAGTATCAAATTTTTATTGGCCGACTCCACTGCTCCATTCATTTGTGATCGATAAGGAGAGGATCTATGATGCTTGATCATGTAATTCTGAAGATAATCCTCAACTCTCCTTGCTATGACATTGGTCCCATTATCTGATATGATGGCATGTGGAACCCCATACCTAGCGACAATATTATTCTTGATAAATTTTTCTGTGACTACCACTGTTACTGTCTTTTATGATGCCACCTCGACCCACTTTGTATAATAATCAATGGCCACAAGAATGTAATGATGTCCATTAGATGCAGTTCGATGAAAGGCCCCGATAACATCAAATCCCCAAGTGGAAAATGGCCAAGGTGATGACATGCTATGTAACTATTGTGGGGGAGCATGTATAAATTTGCCATGTATTTGGCAATTATGGCATCTTCTCACAAATTGGCAGCAATCTGTTTCCATAGTGGACCAGAAATATCCCTGTAGCATAATCTTCTTAGCTAAGAGAACTCCATTCATATGTGGACCGCAAGTGCCTGCATGAACCTTTAACATTAGCATATTTGCCTTTTTCTTGTCGACGCACCTAAGAAGCATTTGATTATAAGATCTTCTATATAGCTGCCCTACCCCGAGCACATATTTGGAGGCCAACCGTATCAAAGTCTTCTTATCTGTTGCGGAAATGCCAGAAGGGAAACTGCCAGATTCCAAGAAAATTCTGATATCATTATACCAGGGTAATTCATTTGCTGGTGGTGCTTCCTGAATATGCATGCAATGTGTTGGCTGCTCTACACAAGTGACTGAGATATCCATAGCCTGTGCCTCTCGGAGAGATAACCATGATGCCAGGGTAGCTAAAGCGTCTGCGTACGCATTCTTGGCTTGACTCATGAAGGAAAACTTGACATTGTTGAACTCATCAATCAGCTTCAGCAAATGCTCACGATATAACACAAGTTTTTGGTCCTTTGTTTTCTAGTCACCATTGATTTGTGAAATGACCAACATTTCGTCTCCATATACTTGGAGTTCTCGGACACCCTGGTCTTTTGCCACATGTAATCCTAGAATGCATGCGTCGTATTCAGCTTCATTGTTGGTGCATTCAAATGTCTATTTCCTCGCAAAGGGGATTAGTTGTCCTTGCGACGTTGCCAAAACTGCACCAATGCCTCTTCCTCTTTTATTAACTGCACCGTCAAAATACAGACACCATTGATGCTTGTCTTGAGTAATTTTTGATTCTTTGTCGCCTATGGCAAATAAGATATCTTCGTCTGGGAATTGTCTACAGCGGCTGATATTCTGGCAAGGGTAGGTCAGCCAAATGATCTGCCATCGCTTGTCCTTTCATGGACCTCTGTGTGACAAACGTGATATCATATTGTGACAGCATTACCTGCCATTTCACACATCTGCCCACCAAAGCTGGCTTTTTAAATAAATACTTGATAGGATCATGCCAACATAATAGCAACACAGGTTATGCCATCATATAATGCCTGAGACGCTAAGCGGCCCACACCAAAGATAAGTAGGCTTTCTCTATCGGGCTGTACATGACCTCACAGTCGTTAAACTTCTTACTGAGGTAGTAAGTAGCCCTCTCCTTACGCCATGATTAATCATGCTGTCCCAAGACTGTGCCCATAGAATACTGCGTTGTTGAGAGATACAATAACAGAGGTCGTCCTAGCGTGGGAGGAACCAACACTGGAGGTTTTGCCAAAAGCTGCTTGATCTTGTCAAAGGCCGCTTGACATTCATCATTCCAGTGTGTTTGGGCATTCTTCCTCAGGAGCTTGAATATTGGTTCACATATAGGTGTAAGTTGTGCTATGAATCGGCCAATGTACTACAGTAGCCCCAACAATCTGCGAATTTCCTTCTCAGTGGCAGGGAGAGGCATGTCAATAATAGCTCTAGCTTTGTGAGGCTCCACTTCAATCCCTCTCTGATTGATAATATAACCCAGGAGCTTTCCAGAAGATACCCTAAATACACATTTGTTGGGGTTGAGGCGGAGCGTATACCTCCTAAGGCGGTCAAACAATTTCTTTAAACAAGAGAGATGATCCTCGGGCTCTTTTGACTTGGTAATCATGTCATCCACATACACCTCAACCTCTTGGTGCATAAGATCGTGGAATAATGATGTCATGGCCCTCTAGTATGTTGCGCTTGCATTATTCAGACCGAATGGCATTACTTTATAACAGAAGACTCCCCATGGGGTCATGAAAGATGTCTTCTCCATATCTTCTTCAGCCATTCTAATCTGATTATATCCTGAAAACCTGTCCATAAATGACAACATTTTATGCCCTGCAGTGTTGTCCACCAGAATATCTATGTGGGGGAGTAGGAAATCATCTTTGGGGCTCGCTTTATTTAGGTCTCAATAGTCAATGCACATGCGAACCTGCCCATCTTTCTTCGGCACAGGCACCACATTGGCGAGCCACTCAGGATACAACACAACCTTAAGAAAATTGACTTTATGCTGCTTCATGATTTCCTCCTTAAGCTTCAGGAGCCAAGGAGGTCTCCATCTGCGAAGCTTTCGCTTGACTGGCTTCGTATTTGGTATTAGTGGTAATGTATGTACTACCACCTCAATGTCTAACCCAACCATGTCATCATAGCTCCATGCAAAGACATCTACATACTCTTTCAAGAAAGCTATAAATTCTGCCTTTGCTTGTGGTGATAATTTGGCACAAATGCGTGTTTCTTTAATATTTTTTGCCATGCCGATATTGATAAGCTCTGTCTCCTCTTCTACATGATGGTTTGGACCTTCTGGGTCATTATCATGAAATGGAAACTGTTGTGGCTCGTTTGCGTCATCATCTGCTCCATTGACCTCATCCTCCTCTCCGTAGGCAATAAGCTCTGACAGGATTTCTTGCTCAAATGTCGTATCTATGATGTCAACTGGAAGGATCTCTTCTGATTCCGCACCCTGACGGCACTTTATGACAGTCATAGTGACCTTCGTGTTATTATATCGGCATTGTGCAACCTCTTCTGCTTGCATGTCCGGTTCATTTGAGGAGTTGGGGGTCCCTGCCTCTGAAGTTGATGCCTGTCTATTTACATTTTTTGATTTTTTTTTTGGATTTTCTTTTTCTTTGCTATTTAGAAAAGATTCTACATGCTGGCGGCTGTCTTCCTGCAAGCTAGTGAGACTACTGCCGCCTGTCTCACTTGCGCTCAATCCAAGTTGTTTTTTTTTTTTGACACTCACCCTCCCAGTGAGGCTTAAATTGCCAATACCAGCTAGACCCGCCACCCGGCTGACAGGAGATTAACTCCATTGGTCTAGCATCCCTCTTCTTTGTTTCATGCAGGACCATAATTGAAGCCTGGTCCTGGGGTGATATTGGTGATTCTGTCTGTGGTGGTGGAATAACTGCCTTGCCCTTCCTGACCCGGTCATGCTCTACTAAATCCTCTGTGAGCACATCTAGGTGTTCTTGGAATAGAATGTCCAGATCCTCGATGTCATCATCTTCTAGGCCACTCCCTGAGTCTGCCTTCTAGACGACTGTTTGACCAACTGCTAACTGTCCTGGTCTCGGAACTGTTGGATATATCTGCGACTGGCCACTGATTTATTTGATACCCTGCTCTGTCTCTAGCTGGCCATTGTCTCCATATAACTCTTCTGGATAGACCCAAGCCGACGGCTGTGGTGCTGATATTGTGTACAAGCTTTGGTTCGGATCTGAAATGCCTGCACTGGTGAAGTTTGCTAAATTTTGTGGAATAAACATCTTGGAAGACTTACCAAAGCGTGGCGATCTCTTCTTCTGATATCGACATTCATACCCTAAACCTTCGCGCTCTATCCATTCTTCCACCTCGATCGGCTCGACGATTCCTTGGCCATAAAGCCCAAGAGGCGATCCTTTCTCGTATCCCCACTTGTGACACAAGTTATCAACCATTAAACGAGGATTACCGCAAGTGGCCAAATGGCCAAAGTGCTCGAAGGGAGGAATGAAATTAATCAGCTCGAATCGGTTAACTCGATAAAGAGCATCAGAAGGTTTTGGTTCAAAATGGATAGTCTGGGGGGCTACTATAGAGACTGACTCAACCTTCTCCATATCTTCTGCCAAGACAACAACAACATTGTCATCCCAGTAGAACTTAATCATACGATGGAGGGTTGAGGGAATGATCTGATGCTTGTGAAGCCAAGGGCGTCCAAGCAAAAGGTTGAAAGAGGGTTCAATATCAACGACATAGAATTCTACGTCGAAGCGTGCAGGGCCTATGGTCAAAGGAATGATTAAGATCCCAAGTGCATCATGAAGCGTATTATCAAAAGTTGTCATCCCTTTCACAGCTAGTGTAATGTCTTCGGACTTGAATCCGGTTGCACTTGCCGTACGCAAGGGCCAAACATTTAAGCTTGCTCCATTGTCTACCAATGTGAGTGGGATGCGAAAGCTTTGATACTGCGTGGTGATGATCAAGGGGGGATTATGGTTGGTGCCAGATGGAGGTAACTCTAGACTAGAGAAGGAGATAACCTGTGGTGCCACTATCATTCCTACCATGCTCTCTAAGGTAGTCGGTTCTATGGTCGGGGATACACCAGCAGCTTGGAAAACTCTTAGAAAGGCTTCCCTATGCTCTATCGATGTGTGAATCAGGTCCTAGATAGAGATATCAGCTTTAACCTTCTTAAGTTGCCCGGTTATATCAGCTAAGGGTTGGTTGCTAGTGGTAGGAATAGGTGGTGCTACTTTAGGCATGGGCAGTTGTGAGGAGTGTGCCTGTAATTGGACAGGCGTTGGTGCTATGGGTGCTAGCGATCTAGATTGGGCTTGTGACAAGTTGGGGTTCTGTGTTGAGGAATGAGGCCTTGGTGTTGGGGGTTTGTATACTCTACCCGATCGTGTCATTTCTGCGCACATTCCTATGGCATAGTTGTAAGGGACACGATGCGTGTCATGGGTAAGAGTCACAACAACCGGGGGCGGGCAATTAACTGTACAGGCGTGGTGGAAGAATGCAGGTAAGCACGAGGGTAAGTCTGAGGATAAGTCTAAGGATAAGTCTGATGTACTGGTGGGTCTGAGGATAAGGCGGCTGACTTGGGCCAGATTGGGGCTAGGCTGACAGACAAATCGCGGCTGGAGGCTAGGAGTATATGACAGACGACGCCACGGTGTACTCTAACTTGATAACTTGACGAATCATATTAATAGACTCCTCGGAACCATTGAGGAAAGAACGATACAACTGGTGGGGAAAGGGGACAACTCATCAAAAATCAAGTCGGTTGGATGGATGGGGGATGAGATAGACTCAGAAGAAGAAAAAAAATTGACTCCCGAGGAACCTGATGCTCCCAAGGGTGAATGGTGTGGCAAAGGCTGACTAACTATATTGGAGTGTGCTGGTGGTGCTTGTGCGGCTACTGGTGTGGGTGCTGGGCCGGCTGCCTATGTACTAATCACTATGACCGTTTGGTGAATCAAGTCCTGGATAGCGTCCCTCAGTGTCAGGCAATTATCTGTCGGGTGACCTGCTACCGGATGGAAATTGTAGAATGCATTCGCGTTATACCAGGCAGGAAGTGGATTAGGCGGTGGGAGCACCTCAGGTAGCCTCAATAGGGATGTGACCTTTGGGAATACCATGCTCAACGGCTCCACTAATGCGGTATAGTGGCGCCTATCACGACATTGTCGCTTCGGCTACGGATATGCCAACGGTGGGTGTGTCCTGGCCGGTGGGGTAGGGTACACTGGTGTGGCAGTGGGGGTAATGTGTGATGCATGGGGTGCTCTAGGTGTAGGTGTGGGTGCATACACTACTTGGCGTTGCAGGGGCAGGCAGACATTTGCCGGAACAGCAGGGGATCTAATATAGGAAACTGTATTCTTGGAGGGATCCCACCTCCTCGGTAGATTGGCATTGTGGTTGTTGTTGTTGTTGCTGCTGCTAGCGCCACTATGTGAGGAAGTGGCTTGCTTCGCAAATGCAGAGAGCGCTGGAAAACTGCCGCCACACAGTGAGCTCTCAACACTGGCGCTCGCCCGAAGTAGTGTAGAAAAAGTAGTGACTAGTTGAATGCTAAGCAGAGCCCCAACTGCTGGCTGTGCTCCTTGGATCATGATCTCAATAGACTCCTTGTTGGAGGGTCTATCTTTGACCTGTGAAGCCAGGGACCGTTAACGTCCAACATACTCTCCAAATGTTTCTTGGGGCCTCTACTTGATTGCGACTAAGTCCTCGCGCTTTGTAACTAGGTCGAGCTTAAAGGAATACTGTTCGAGGAATGCCTGTGTAAGGTCGTGCCAAGTCTTGATGGTGGCCATGTTGAGGGAGGTGAACCACTTCAATGTGGGCCCCGCAAGACTCTTCTGGAACAGGAGGATGAGCAATCTCTCATCAGCTTGGAGTTGGGCGAGGTCTCCACAATAGGCTCTAAGGTGGGAAATCGGGCAGCCCCTACCATTATATTAGTTGAATTCCGGGATTTGGAAATTCGATGGGAGAGTCACCTTTGGGAAATAACAGAGGTCCCAGAATTGGTAGGACCGGCGATCCCCACCTTGTACTTGTCGGAGAGTGCACTCCAAATCATTCACCCTCACAAGGAGAGCGTCTGGAACTACTGTAGTGGTAGATTGTGTAGCTGAGGCGGGTGCCACATACACTCTATGGGTCACCCCTAAGGGCTCCTTCGGATCCACCATTCCACCGTCTGGTGCTACAGCAGCATGGCCAGTGTACCCGTGCATGGGTGTTGTGTGTTGTGGGATAAAGGATGAGGCTTGTGTCTGATACATGGCTGAGAATAAGGAAGGGGGTGGTGCTACAGTAGGTGTAGAATGCAGGAGCAACAGCTGTTGGACCAGAATGGCCTCAGGTACAATGCTCATGGCGTGTGCTCTTGTCAGCCGAGATGGCCGACCACCAGATAGTAGAGATGCATGCTGTGGTGAGTGTTGTGGCGGTGTTGCAAAAGACAATGTCGACACCCCTATCAGTGGAGAGACGAGGGATGGCAACAGTTGTGGGGATGGTGTAGTGGGTGCAAACTATGATCCTAGAGCCAATTGCAAAGGCAACTCACGAGTCGGGAAGGATAAACCTGAGAAGGGCTGGAGCAGCAGTGCCAATCCCTGCAACTGCTAGGCGAGGGCTGACATGTGTTGCAGTTGAGCGGTCATCGGATCGTCACCGGTGGCTCCAATGGACAGAGGCAAAGCAAGAGAAGAAATCGGAGGCTGGGGGGAGGCTACTACAGAGACAGCCGCAGTAAGTGGAGGGCTAGTAAACACATAGCCTTGGGATGGAACAGCAAAAGAACCCTGGGGAAGGGTCACAGGAACACACTCAACTACTGAGGCCCCAAAAGCAGCAGAAGACCAAGCTTGTGGCCTTGAAGGCGGGGTAGCCACAGGGACACGAAACTGGGGTGGTGGTGGTCCTCCAGAAGCTAGGGCAAAAGTGGAGGCAGTAGTGACAACTAGGACAGAAACAACAGAAGGGTACACTGAAACGGGGACGTCCTTCTGAACAGTAGGGGAAAGGGGCTCGCTGGTATGCTGGGCCATGGCGGATCGCGAGCGAGTATGGATCGGACTGCGGCTGGGAAGAAGAAGATTAATCCTAGGATGAGCTATCGTCGAAAGTGTAACCATGCCGGCGAGGAGATTCTGCAAATGAATGCGAAATCGGACGGCAAAATCACGTCGAAAAAAGAAAAACAAAATGAAGTCGCCACCTAATCTATTATGGAAGACAAGGAAAACCATAACATGAAAAATCATGCAAAAAACAAAAGAAAAGGACAAGTCTGCGAAATAAAACTAGAATGCGGGTAAGGATCCCTGTTACGCACGAGGAAGGTGTTAGGCACCCTTGCACGCCCGATAAAATCGGTCTTCCTTGATTTCACCTATGAAATGTTGGCTTTTCAGCCGCTTGCTATACGCTCAAGGGCGATATGCCATGCCATGCTAGTGCCTTATGCTAAATGGTGCATGATGTGTGGGGGTGTCCTATGCTCAGGATTATCACTCTTTATTTCGGGTCAATCGCGTATTGCATAAATGTAATCAGAGTTACATCATTCCGAGTGATTATTCATCATCGCTCTATATGCAAATGCAAATGCAAATAAAGCAATAAAAAAGCGAAAAACGATGCAAAGTGCCTTCCTAGTAAATCCGGGGGAAAACCAGGGAAAATCCGGAAGTAATCCGATCGAGAAAACACGATGAAATCATAGCATGCTGCATGCATAAAACAAGGATAATGTGCTGGTTTGGTGCACCAGATTGGTGGGTCAATCTGGTGTGC
>JAMKQA010011748.1:0-22299 GCA_024699735.1 Posidonia australis
CTCAGCTGCTCGTAGCCCTGCGCGGAGGAGACGGATCACGCAGCCTTCTCCCGCTAGGGTTCACGGGGTCGGGAAGAGGAAGACAGGCTTAAGGCACGCACAGCTGGCTCAGTCAATTCTTGACTGAGTCAAGGCCCAAGCTCAAGGCCCAAGGCCCAAGTAGGTCCACCACATGCACGGTTCTCGAGACAGAACCAACCCACTGGCCACAGAAACACACCACAGGGGAGAAACCAAAGCACAGAACACAGAGGGAACCCACAACCAACAAACACAAATTGGATTTACCATAATAAACCATAACAAATAATTACAAGAAATCCATGGTTTATATTAAAATGGAAAATCCCAAGCACAGATGTTACAGCTTGGTAGGTGTGCTAGCTAAGTGTGCCAAGTAAGTGTGCTAACTAAGTGTGCCAGGTAAGTGTGCTAGCGAAGTACTCTCCTCTACTGATCTGGTTTTCTAATTGGGCAGCGGGCTTGTTATGGGTTTAGGGTTGGTTCAAGGGCCAGCCACATCCAAAGCAACATCTGGAAACTTATCAATGAGTCACCTCAAAATCAGGGTGTCTACAACCTGCAACTCAAAACCACAAAGAACAAACGTGAATGACAAAAGTCACCCAACACGTACCCCACGAAAACGATAGAAAACACAACTATATTAATTTTCCTTTAAACTTATTTTTCAAATCAATTTCTCTAAACCACCAAAACTGATCAACCCGGTCCAACAGATTGAAAACCACAACAAACACGGCCCATACTAGCAAAAATAGTAAACCGGGCTTCACTAGCCCAAAACCACAAACAGGGCCCTTAATAGTCAAAACCACACACAATTAGTCGGGAAGCCCGACGTCAGGCAACTAACTTTGGCCACAAACAGCTACCAAGGTGTACTACATTACCACGACGTGTCACTCTATGCATGAGCCACGTCGTCTTGCGATTCTCCCATCCAGAGAATTCTCACAAAGCCAACCCCTCTCTGGAAAGGCAGTCCTATCTCTCAAGATGCTACCAACTATGGGACACGTGTCCCATCTGCACTGGCCACCACAGGATACACCTCCTTACAGCGTCCTCTACATGGTGCTCAGGAGAGAGTGTCATACCTCCACACTCGACAACACTAGAGCCTCAGTGCTCATAGTGATAGCAGGAGTATATACCTCCTCATCATGTCACAAAATACTTCAACTCGTGGACCACAACCTTAACCTTGAGACGACAGTTAGGGAGTCTCATACCTCCAAGACCTGACGACTCTCAATCTCAGGTATCTCGACCCCCGATCTCAACTAGGAAGACGTACCCGACCACCCAAGAATGTCGTCACATTCCCTGGTTCTAACGACACAATCCCACGGTGTCTCGATCTACACATAGAAAACTAGGAAAATCGTTTTCCAAAACAAACCAATACATCTCTTTGGAAACCATTTTCAAAACCATTTTATATTTTTGGAGACTCTTTCAAAACTTCAACAAAAAGGCACATCAGGTGTTCCATTGGACCACCTCTGACGGCTCACGATTTCATCTCAAATGGGCAAAACAAACCAATCTAGGAAACTCACAGCAATCACATCTTATAAAACAGTTGGACCCTGATTCGACATACCAAAATGGACTCCGTATACTGAAATCTCTAGGATTGGAAGATCGACCAAAATAGGTGTAGACACTCTAAAACGGCAGACCGAAAACCAGACCGATCGACCAAAAGTTCTTAGTTCGGTAGACCAAATAATTTTGGTTGACCGAACTAGGACACGATAGTCAACACTCATAGCCAAAAATGATAGACTGAGAAGATTCGACTGATCGAATTTCAGCTAGAGGACCTAATCTGACAGAAAAACGGCATACCAAAAAAGTTTGATATGTCATTTTCTACGAAACTAGAAAATGGCCGAGGACACCACTCGCAAGATTGCCCAAAATGGGACCTAGGGGTGGACCGTCAAAACAAGTACCACAAAATCTAACTAAAACATATAGTGTAGACCCTTGAGTCTACTCCAAATACACATAAACAAAACTAAAATCCATTCATCATACAAGAAGAAATAAATTCGAGAAGCCACGAGGGTCAAAACGATCCAAAACCTACCAATGCCATAAATGGCCATAAATGCTACCATAAATTCTCATAAATTTACAATAAATTCTAGGAATGTAAATTTACCTAGATTTCATGTATTCCTATCATTTTCTACTAATTTTATGCTTTCTATAATACAAGGTGAGGTGCGTACCTGAAATGAGCTCTCCAACGATCCTCTAGCCAACCACCAATGCCATCGGTGACTCCGACCCTCATCGAGGCTTTCCCGACCACAAGGATACACCATCGGAGCTCCACACACCGCCACGAGCTACCGCACGCTGTTGTCGATCCTTCGACACATCGAATCAGGAAGAGGCAGAGATAGGGAGGGAGAAGGTAGGGAGAGGGAATGAGTGAGGGAGAAGGGGTAGGGAGACGGAAATGGAGAGGGAAGGTGGAAATGGGGAAGTGGGAGTGAGGGCGAGGGAGAGGGAGTCAGGTGTGCTCAAGAAGGAGGAAGGAGTGCACGAGGAGAGGGAGGAAGGGCTCAGGTCGTGCATGACGGAAAACCCTAGCTTAAAAGGCCACGCAAAGAAAGCAGGTGGTCGCGTGCATGCAACTAGTTAGCCACGCGTGCACCAACGCTCCCTTAGCTGCCAACCTCGCCAAACACTGCACGAACCCAACAACCCATTGCAACCAAAAGGCCAACTGCAAACCACACCAATTGGCCCACAAACACAGGCACCACACGGACCCACACATGGGCCCACCAATGCAGTGCCACACGCACAATACTAACCACGCATAGAAATACTCAAATAAAAGCCGATCCATGAAATCCAAGTCTAAAATCACAAAATCATACAAATAGGTCTTGGAACAGTAACACCCGTCTAGGACTAAATTCATTAAAATGTAAATAATTGCAAAATGAATTTACAGGTATTACACATTGTGGTTGGCTGCATGGTTGATTGGTTTGTCTTCTTGAGTGGATGTGTTGAGGAGGTAGAGTTGGAACAACAGGAAACCAAGCCATCAAGAGTCGTAGCATTCGATGGTTGTGATAACAATACTTAAGAGGGCAATGGCCTTTGGGGTACATTGGTTGGCAATTTGGTTCAACCAAAGGCTAAATATGGGTTGACTTTTCCTTCCTTGTGGTTGCACCGAGAGAGGGAGAGAGAAAAAGGAGGTGCAAGAGTGCAACACAAAGAGAGGAGAGAGAGGAGAGAGAGGGAGGGAAGGAGGGGCAATCACACCAAGAGAGAAAGAGGAAGAGATAGTTGTGGAGAGAGAGAGAGAGAGAGAGAAAGGGGGTTGCTAAGAGTGAGAAAGGGAGAGGACCTTCTCGGATCAAAGACCGATTGCTCGTCAGACATAGGGGCGACGTCAAATGGGGGAAGCAAGGAACACTTGCCGACAAAGGTATGCAGTGGATATAGGCCATCGAGGATGATGGATTTTGTTAAGTTCGTTGTTGTTTATTGTAGCCTTATTTTGTTAAAACAATATTCGTGTTTTGAGGTTGAAGATAGACATTTTACACTTTTGATTCAAGTTTTGCATATTCTTAGAAGATTCCTCATATTGAATGTCTTATAACTTTCCTGACTTGTTATTATAATTACATCTAGGCCCTAAAAGGTTATGAGTTGAATTATTTTAAAGTTTATGACATTTGCTTCAATAAACTGGAATTAGATGCAACTTATGTACATGTAAAGAAAATTGCAAATCAACCCAAAAATTGTAGCCATATTTTGTGAACAGAAATTTAAGAAAAAATTACATAAGAATCCTTATACTTATTGTTATTAAGCAGAATGAGATTTCTACAATCAAGTCCCTAGATTTGTAAATAATTAGTTCATTCAAAGTAGGAAGAAATATTTCAAGTGTCTTCCATAATTAAGTATAAACATAAAATGAAAGAGAGAACAAGGCTCTATAGAGTAATGACTCTTTGAAGTAATAACCATAACGAAGGAGCATTGACTTGACAATGTATAGTGTTGAGTCCTTGTAAGGATCTAATGACAACAATAAGACCACAAGACTTAGATTTAATGTCTACTGATTGACACAGGTTCGTATATAAAATCCTCATTAATGAACCTATATGAGAATAAATATGAAAACATGTAATAATGAGACTAAAGATGGATTGTCTATCAATTGGAAGACTGTGTGATGCTAGTAGTGGGATATCTAGAAGATCTACTAAAAGACTAAAAGGAAATAAAAGTGAAAACGAAAAATTTATTATGAGTCTATCTAAAAATGTGGTAAGCTAAGTTATCACGTGTATACTAGTTTTTTCATAAACTAAAACTATGATATTGTCTAAGTGCAGGTACTAATGGATTTTAACTTGAACTTACATGGTAAATAGTTTGATTCAATCAACACATGGAACTTAGAAGAATACAATTTTAATTTTCCTTTAAACTCTAAGGTAACGTTTGGTAATAAAATTATAATGAAAAGATTTAAAAAATGTAATGAACATAAAATTTTTAATTATTCTCTTTTACCTATTTATAATGTGCACACATACACAGAACCTTGTTATTGTTTCCACTAACTTGTGTATGTGTGTGGATGTCACAATAAACTTGAGCAACAAAACATCTCCAACGAAAGCTTTCCAATTCAAGGTCTTTTGACTACTATTCTCTCTTAGCAGTTAGAAGTCGCACACAAGCTTCTTCTCACTTGTTGAATCCCCAATGGCTCATTCAAGGCACATCAAGGCTCATTCAAGCTGGCATCAGAGCTCATTATGATTTGGGTTGATCACAAAAAAACCCAATATGATGAACAATGGTAGCCCATTTTTTCTTATGGTAAAGCATCCATACACATCTATCAATAAGCTCAAGATAAAATTTTGTGGAATCTAAACAAGATTGCATCGAAGAAAAATAATATGTTGTCATGATAGCTCTACATGCTTGAGCTTAAACTTTTACGCATCTCCCTGCAACATTTTCAGATGTCTACGTAGCACCAAATCGAAATAAATCACATTGAAAACAATGTAAAAATTATTACAAGGATAACAATAGACAAAAATTCAGAAAACCTACAATAAGATATATTTTTATATAGGATTGATCCCAGTCAGTTAATATCGTAGGAGGAATCTAGGTGTTAATATCATTTCATTCCCTTAAAAAAATGGCATTCTTACACGTCTTTACTTTTAAGACACTCATAGGCTGCTTGGAAGGGACTGTACATAAGATAGCACTTCCTTTCTTACTTCCTCTCTCTTCAATTTTCCTGTAGCTGTATATGGTAAAGGTTTCCACCAAGGAATGTAAAGTTTTGGCGTCTTGAATCTGCAAAATAACATGAAAAATAAAACAAATGAAAGATGCTACTTACTACACAAAAATATATAAACACAATCACGAAGCCTTAGCCCCATATATTTTGTCTTTGCCCTTTATATAGATATATGCCATATTAGAACTATCCTGTCATTTTTTTTAATCTTTACCATATATCCTAGTTCCTTCTATTGCAACTGGTTTGTTTATTTGCCATGTGTAAAACGTTTCAAAGGATTTTCCACTATATTTAGTTAGCATCAACCATAAACTTTGATGATATGAAAATTTACACTTTTCCCCTTCTACTCTTACATGTTTGCGTTCTCATAGAGCTACACTTATTCAATATACATAGATATATATTTGGTGTCCAAAGTTCAAATCCCCAATAAACCGTTCAGCAAATTACGAGCATGAGAGATCTAATTTCCACATGCACCAGCAACTATGATTCTTAAGACAAACAAAACAAAATTTAAAAAGAAAAATGAAAAGAAATGAAGATGTACTAAGTAATGCATAATCTCAACATGAGCTATGTTATCTAAGAAATGAATGGGATCATTGGAATAATCCATATTGAAAATTGTAGTAATAGATCTCTCCACTCAATGTCAATTAATTTTGAATTCTCACATAACAAGTCAAATATTTTAGAATTTTCCTACATTAAAGTTCTCACATGATGGCCTTCTCATTTTTGAATTCCCACGTAAGGGCTTTCTCGTAAAAGATGGGAACTCCAATGGGACAATGATGATACAATCTAGAATAGGCGATCTCAATGTCGCAAATGTTCTACCTCTACAAGTCTTTATTTCTTATTGCCAACAATGTCAATAGAGTCATCCTTTGTCGAAGATGGTCAAGTTTATATATAAGTGACCTTGCTCGGTGCTCAGAAGTTGCACAATCCGTTGTGATTGGTGTGTTATTGTTGCAAAGTTTGTCGCACAAGAAGAGTAAAACAACTGGGTCCTATGAGTAGGGAGAAGAAAAGTCAAAAGACACTTATGGGTGAACATGGATCCCCTTTGATGTTTAAGTCAACGATCAATAGCAAGTATTAGGTTTTAAAGCTTGAGATTAACAATGCTTTCGCACCTTAAAAACTATACTCGTATTTATAGTTATGGGCATGGAAACAAATGTCGGTGCGTGTCGACAAAATTTCATCGACACGTATCGGAAGACGGAACTACGAAAACGATATGCTTAGGTATGTCGAGACGTACCTGATTTCCGTGGAGATGTCGACGTGTATCGTAGTGTCAATGAATGTCGGTGGATGTCAGGTGTTTTCTACACGTAATCACTCCGACACGTCTTCCCCGCAAGTTGACAAGGACGACACGCGTGATCCTTTGGCCTCTGCTCTAGCTACTGCACCCGTGATTTACTCCATCCTGACACCCGTGATCTGCTCCACCTCTTACTCGGTCTTTAAAATCAGTAGTTGAAGTTCCAACTTCGTACGCACCTTCTCTCCTCTCCTCCAGCTTGTGCCGACCCATTGAAGTTCCAATATCCACCCTTGCCACCAGTCCTCCCTTGCTATCGGACTGTTCCGCCGACCCGTCGTCCTCTTCTCCAACCTCTGCTCAGTCGACCCACAGTCTCTAGCCCTTTCTCCTACTCCATCGAGGTGCCGACCCGTAGATCTCCAAGACTCCAACCTCTGCTCCGCAACCTATCTTCGTCGTCCAACATTGTTCCCCCGACGGCCGTCGAGCTTCTCCTACGTCGTCCGTCGATCTACAGCCCCTACTCCTTTGATCACTGATCGTCAGCCCCTTCTCCAACATCGTCACCCGCGAGTCTCGAGCCCCAGCCCCTTTTTGTCACGCACCCCTTCTCTAGGTTCCCCAGCCCCTTATTATGTTATTAACTTATGCTATAAAAATATTATTAACTTATGTTATGATATCAATAATAATTATGTTATGATAATAGTTATTAACTTATGTTATGATATGTTATTAAATTATATTATATTATAAAAATATTATGTTATGTTATGTTGTTAATAATTCATGTGTAAAATTTTGTTTGTTATTTTATAAGTTATAACTCATGTGATTATATGTAGAGTTGTGTTTGTTATTTTAAATTTTTTTTTGTAATTTTTTAGTAGTTACTCCTCAAGTTTAAAAAATAATGTCTATTTTAATTTTATAAAATCAATAATAACTTAATATTTTAAATCTTTTGTAATGTTATTTCTTTTGTTTATTTCAATTTTATAAAATCAGTAATAACTTGATATTTTATCAGAGTTCTTTTGTAATGTTATTTCTTTTGTTATTTTAAATCTTGATGTTAATAACTAATAATAATTATGAGTTATTAAGTTATTATATAATTCATGTTATTATATGTTATTAATAATAGTTATTAACTTATGTTATGTTATGTTATTAAATTACGTTATGTTATAAAAAAGTTATGTTATATTATTAATAATTCATGTGTAAAATTTTGTTTGTTATTTTATAAGTTATAACTCATGTGATTATCTACAGAGTTGTGTTTGTTATTTTAAATTTTCTTTTGTAATTTTTCAGTAATTACTCTTTAAGTTCAAAAAATAATGTTTATTTCAATTTTATAAAATCAGTAATAATTTGATATTTTATCAGTGTTCTTTTGTAATGTTATTTCTTTATTATTTTTTTGAGTCTTTTTGCTTTTAAACATTTATTAAACATTTTTATGTATTATTTATACTTCAGGATATTTCTATTAGGTCTATCTATTTTATTTTCATGTGATACATATTGAGGAAGTTGATCTAAGTAGTCTAAGATGTAGATTATTACTTACTTTAGCTTATCTAAGAGTTTCAAATCAAATTTCAAAGTTTTTTGACTATTTCCATGGACTTCCGTAAATTTACCGCGTTTCCACCGACATTTCCATCGATGTCTGACACGTTTCCTATTTTTGTTATGGGTTAAGAGTGATTCTATGGTTATGGGTTAAGTGTGATTTACTAAAAAGACCCTTGGTTGCTAGAATCCATACACATGTTGCAATAGATTTTAAAATGTAGGGGCCAGTAATGCCCATGACATTACTAGGTGCACGAGGTGAGCCGACCAAATGCTCTACTCGTTTGTTATGTCCCCCTATATGGTAAGACATGTGCCAACCTCCAAAGCAAGGGGTGTAGTGTGGCCTTACTGTCTTTTTGGGTCGTTGCGTATTAGCCTGACACCCTATTAGGAGTCCCATACTTCGTAGAGTAAGTTAAGGGGTTGCTTTCTAAAGTAAGATAAGTTCCCTTCTAGGTCACTACTTTAGGTGTTCAGGGCATGCCATGCTGAACTCCTATGGAGAGCCATTACCTAGATTTTCGTGCACAATCAGTGCATGTTGACTAATTTGTGCAATCATTAGCTCCTCCTTGAGTGTTTTGCCAATCATTGTCTCATGAGTAGTGCCAGTCGTGTAACAATTCACCTCCCAAGCTGAGTGCTATAAATAACAAGGGAGGAAGAAGCCTGCAGTGGTTTTTACTTCTCAACGTAATTTATCTGAATCTTAAGTTTGAGTCCATGTCGAGTTCCTCGAGTGACACAATAGTGTCACTTGGTGATTTTGAAATGGAGCATTCGAAGAGTGAGCAAAAAGGGGTGAAGCAAGACCCAAATCCTCGTATGTCTACCTTTAGGAGGGAGAAAAGTCTGACTCTGTTCGAGTGGAGTGACTAAGATAGGACATGTCCAATCGAATCATCTTTAGTGAAGTTAAGAGAGAAATATGCCATTGTTGAGCAAGTCGTCCTCTGAGTAGCCGCAAGCAAGCAAGCAAGGCCAAACTACATTGTACTTTACGAGGATTTCCTATTTGTTGGCCTAAAGCTACCATTGCCATCGCTATTTGTTGATATTTGCAAAGCCATGGCCATTACCCCTACACAAGTCACTCCAAACTCTGTCCTAGTCCTGTTGTGTTTTGCTGTCATGTGCACTAAGTTGGGTGTGCACCCGACCGTCCTAAGGCTTCTCGACAAGATCTACAGTGCAACCCCAAGGTCCATCAAAGACCGGAAAGTTAAGTTCTTTTTGGTGGAGACTAACTGGGACACTCTGACATGGTTGTCTTGATGGGGTCATTTGAAAGAAGGGATGAACAAAAGACTTGAGGATTGCGACTTCACTCCAAGTGATGCCATGGAGATGCTATTCAACATCCCTGATGGCATAAGGTATGGCAGACTAGTGACCAAAGCTAACCTGTGCTAAGAAGGCATGATGCTTCCCAAGAGGCAAGAAGAGTTTAAATGGAGTACTCTCCAAGTGACAACAAAGCTTGGAGGTAGTTGCATCCTCTTGTTGGTAAGTCCGAGCATTGGAAAAGGATATTATCCCGTAAGTAGGTGTGTGTGGATGCTTGGGCTAGCCACTAGCTCTTCTTTGGTCTAGTTGTTGAAGTAATCCACTACCATAAGGAAACGTAGCTATCACGATGCACACGGAAAAGGCCCCAATATGTTTCTTCATTGAACAAAGGGGATGGGCGAGATTACTAGGTTAGTTTGATCATCGAGGTGCGATAAGCAAGTACAAATCTCTAGCATCAGTTACATTGTGTTACTAGTTCCTCCACATTAGCTCATATCTCCAGCCAATAATAACCCTACCACAACATCTTATACGTGAGGGACCGTGCACCCAAGTTATTTCCACATGGCCTTTCGTGTATTTTTCTTAGTACCAACTATCCCTCCTCGAGTCCAATACACCTTAACGAAGGACAAGAAAGTGAGCACCAGTACAACCGCCAGTCCATTATGCAATATTGTGCTACTCTTCTGACCACTTGTTTTACTACAATTAGCTCACTCAAAAGAGCACCCTTCTCTATATAGGATATTATGGGAGTTCGCCAATCATCAGGAGTGCTCAATGCAACAACCTGTGCCCCTGGTCTTGGAATGCCAAGCAACTCAAGTGTCTAAAAGACTATTCTTACGCTTGTACCCTTGAAAACTGAGGCTAGTCGGGAGCATAGAATTAAACATCGACACGTGTCGGCGATATTTTGCCGACACATGTCGGATTTTGAGTTGGCCAACACAATTTACAAGTATAAATTGAAAAATACCATATGTCGGAGCCAAACTTCGACACATGTCGGTGAGTGTCGAAGTGTCGATCGACATAGTGTATTTTTTACATTAAATTTGAACAATGTCGACCGACATGTCCATTAAACCTACGGACTTGCACAAGAGTTCCTTCCTTTTCATTTGCTTTTTCTCTTTTATGAGTTCCTGACTTCCTGTGTATCTCTTCTACTCTTCGCAATCTAGTGGGCTGCTATAAACTTAAAAAGCCTTTTCTCCTTAAATGCTCTTAAATTTTATCCCTTTTTAAGATATAACACTTAATTTTTATATAGAATCTTAGTTTTTTTCCATTTTTTGTGTTTGTATTTTGAACTTTTCATGTAGATTTACATCCTAGATCTATCATAATAATAATTAGGCCTAACTTAATAAAACATAGATTTTAGGTTTTTCCATGTTTTTGTTTTTTGTATTTTGATGTTAATAACTTGTTATTACATAGATTTAACCTAATAATACATACATCTTAGGCGTTTTTATGTTTTTTTTGTGTTTTGATGTTAATATCCTGATATTACATAGATCTAACCTAATAATACATAGGTCTTAAGGTTTTTTTTTTTTTTGTGTTTTGATGTTAATAATTTGATATTACATAGATCTAACCTAATAACTCTAAAAAATCATTAAAAAGCAGTAAAATTCATAATTAAATAAAAAATAGTAAAATGTTCAGCATATATGAGGTAACTTTTATAAGTACTTTTGTTTTTAAACATTTATTAATCATTTTTACGTATTATTTATGCTTCAAGATATTTGTATTAAGTTCATCCAGTATATTTAAATGTAATACATAGTGAAGAAATTGATCTATGTAGTCTAAGATGTAGATTATTACTTACTTCAACTTATTCTAAAGTTTGAAATCAAAATTCAATGTTTTTTATCTATTTCCATGGACTTCCGTAAATTTACCACGTTTCTATCGATATTTCCACTGATATTCGATGTGTTTATTTTTGTTGGACCGAAGTCTGACACGAAATCGATGTTTAATTCTATACTCGAGAGAGGACATTAGCTTCTGTATTTTGTGTTCTAGGTATTTACATTATTTCACAATGGTCAAATTTCTACGTTAGTTGCCTTGCCTCCACTAGGTATTGGGTCATAGTTTCATGTTTTGCCTCAATTTGCTCGCTCAGCTGACCAACAACTAACTGTGACTTCATGTGTGCTATTAGCTTTTCTACTTTGAGTTCTCTGACTATCGTCAATCCCACAAGCAATGCTTCATATTCAGTGAAATTATTGGTTGCTAGGAAATCTAACTAGATGGTGTGCTTGAAGCGTGCTCCTTCCAAGTTGACCAACAAGATGCCCACTCCAGCCCTATCTGATGTGGATGACTCGTCTAGTTGTAGTGTCCATAATGGCGTCTGCTTGGATCGATCTTCCTCTCCAGATGTCAGCTTGGCAATGAAATTTACTAGTGCCTAGGCATTTATGGCCGATCTAGGTTAGTAGGTGATGTCGAATTCACCGAGCTCCACTGACCACTTCAACAATTGCCCCAATTGTTCAGGTGTATGCAGTGTTTGGCATAAGGGCTGGTCAGTTAGCACATCAGTTGAGTGTGACTGGAAGTACAAACGAAGATGCCTCGTTGTCACCACTACTACATATGCCAATTTCTCCTTCCTCGAATAGCACACTTCTAGTCCTTGTAAAGCCTTGTTGACAGAGTACATAGGTTTCTACTGACCACTTTGCTCACTCACAAGTACAAAAGCTATTGCTTTCCCTGTTGATGACAGATACAGCTTTAGCTTTACGCCCAAGGTTGGCTTGCAAAGCAATGGCGATGACATTAGGTACTGCTTGATTTATTCAAAAGCTATTTGACAATCATCATTCCAAGTGAAGCGTACTCCTTTCTTGGAATGTTCCTCTAAGAGTGCAAAAAAGGGGTGACAATTTTCTATTGAGTAGGACATAAATCTGTTGAGGGCAACTACCTAGCCAACCAGACTCTGTAACTCCTTTATCGAGCAGGGCGGGCTCAATCTAGTGATGGCTTTGATTTTTTCCAGATCAGCCTCTATACCTCTGTGAGTGATCAAGAACCCTAGGAACTTCACAATGTGGATGCCAAATACACATTTCTCTGGTTAGAGCATCATTTTGTACTTTTGCAGCTAGAAGAGCAATTCTACTAAATCTCCCACATGCCCCTGCTCGGTCAGACTTTTCACCAACATGTCAGCCACATAAGCCTCCATATTCCACCTGAGCTAAGCAGCGAACATCTTTTATATGAGCCTTTGATATGTGGCACTACTTTCTTTAATACGAGAGGCATGACTCAAGCAGAAAGTCCCTGGTCAGTTATAAAAGCAGTCTTCTCCTCATCGTCCAGGTGCATCCTACTGATCAAATTATAACCGGAAAAGGTGTCCATGAGGCTAAGCAACTTGTTTCCCAATGTGCCATCAACAAGTTGATCTATGCTTGGCAAGGGAGAACGGTCCAACAAGCAGTGTTCGTTCAGGTTGATGGAATCAACACACATCCTCCAATTGTTGTTCGGTTTTGCCACAAGGACCACATTTGCCAACCATGAGTTCTACTAAGAGGAGTTTGTCCACTTCTGTTCGGGCGACTTGTTGCTTCTCCATGGAATGTGCTTGCTCCTTTGCCGCCTAGGACGAGCAGAAGGATCAACATACAGTCTGTGTATGACAACACTTGGATCGACACCTAACAGATTTGCTGCCGGCCACACAAAGAGAACTAGATTTTCAGAAAGAAATTTTAGTTCAGATTTTACCACTGGTGGGAGGCCTGCACCGATCCATATCTTTTTGGGCATTGTCCAGGACCTGAGGTTGACCTCAGTTTCTTCCGTAGATTATGCTCGTGGATGGTCGCTCAGCAACGTATCCATGTCGTACTCTTCTCCTTCAGTGGTCCCTCCCGCTGCTGCTGCTGATATGGTCATTGCCTCTACCCACTTGGCTCTGAGGATGGCTACATAACATTCTCTGGCTGCTACTTGGTTGCCCTGAACACAACCTATGCCAACAGTTGTCAGAAACTTCAAACACAAATGGTACGTTGAGGTGGTGGCGGCTTGGAGCTTGTTGAGAATAGGCCTACCTAAGATCATGTCGCAATAGCTTGGGATCTTGACAACAACAAACTCCATCATTTGGATTGTTCACTTGTCTTCATGGCCCAACGTCAAAAGTAGTGCAATAGTCCCTTCAACGGGAATCGTCAGAATGTTGAAAGTGACAAGATGTGTGAGCATGGGCTTCAGACCCAACTTGCAGATTGGCTCCCAATACAAAATATCACACAAGCTGCTACTATCCACCAAAATCCTCTTCACCAGTGCATTTGAGATTGTGGCTGAAATAACCAGTGCATTGTCATAGGGAATGGCCACCCCTTCCAAGTCGATGTCGTTGAAAGTAATTTCTATTTCTAGCTTTGGATACTTGTAACACCTAGGCTCGGTTGTCCATTTTAATGTAAAACCATTATAATATTGTATTAATTATGTAAATGATTTATTAATAGATAATCAGATATTAATGGTTTGGGATTGAGATGTTTTGGTTCCTCGATTGGTGGGATTCTCTAGTTTTCTATGTGTTTATGTGTGCATGTGGGACCTGCATGGATTGGGTCAAACTTGACACAGTAACCTTGGGATACATGCCCGTCTTTTTCCCCTTGTTCTTCCTCCCTTCTTTTTCTTTTCCTCTCACTTTCTCCCCATCCCTCATGCATGAACCCCTCTTCTTCTCCTCCTTTCTCCTTCATAGGCTCTACAAAGGCTGCCTCATCCCATCTCCTCAAGCTAGCTCAAGAAAGGCTGAGGGCTGTCGGTGAGATTCTTAGGTGGCAGGCGAAAGAGAGGGGATAAGAGGAGGAGGGATGACACCATGGAAGGGGGAGAGCAGACCGAGAGAAATGGAGAGAGACCGGTTGTGTGCTGAGGGACTGAGGGTCGAAGGAGCTAGGGCTGCATCAAGGGTTGTGTGCCTACGCCAGAGAAGCTTGTCGGAGGCCAGAGGGTGCCAAAAAAGGAGGCGGATTGTAGGAAACCCAAAGAGGTACGCGTCCTTCTCCCTTCCTCAGTTCTATTTTGGACTTAAAGGAAAATAATGGCATAAATCATTATAAATGCTGATAAGATCGTGAAAAAATGTGGAATGGGAAGGGAAATGAATGAATTACATGTTTGTGTTGTGATCCTAAATTTTCGTGGATTTTTGATATGGTTTATGCATGATAATTGGGTTGACCATGATTAAGGCTACAATTTAAGCATGCTGCCTTTGCTAATTTATATTGTGATGCATGATTATTGAAATCTAGAATGGTTTGAGGGATTTTGAAGTAAGCTTGAAAACCTATACCCTAGATTATTTGCATGATTTTAAGATATGTTGTGTGGGTGATATGGCCTGTGGAATGTAAGAGTTCAGAAAAAGGGTTTCTGAACTCTAGATGTAGGGCCTCATGCGCGTATGGCATGTGCATATGGGGCAAGGCTTCTCGAAGCTATTTACTGGAATTTTGGTGAAGTAAAACCCATGTTTAAATGTGATTATGCATGAAAATCTGAGTTGCATACTTAAATAGTGATTTCCTGGGATTTTATGAGAAATATCATGTTATAATGTAAATAAAAAGGATTCTTAAGGGATCGAATGGAAATCCATATGTTTAAACATGTCTTAGTTATCTAGAAATGTATATGATTGCCTTGTTATGGAATGCCACAATTTTTTATGAGTTTTGGTGATTTTAGGGGTAAAAGAGGCATGCCCTAGTTTACTGAAAACCTGGTTGTTACGCTTAGGGCACTTGCCAAGTGTGCGCCCCAAATGTATGGGTCGATCAGGGGATTTTTATGACATTTTCTGTGATTTTTGATAATCAATCGTGATTTAATGCATATGAAAGGATGTTTTAGGCACGAGACTCATGAAAATGAATGGATTTATATAGTTTTAGGCATGAAACCCAATAATAATGAAAATCAATAAGTTTGATATAACTTTTGGGCATGAGACCCATGTTTTGAATAAAAGAATTGAATTTTCCTAAATGAAAGGTTTTGAAAAGTGATTTTAAGTAAAAAGCTGCATGTTTTGAAAAGAGATTTGATTGTTTGTTTCAAAGCCACGAGATATGAGACCGGTAACTGGTAGGAGATATGAGACTCTGATGAGACTGGTTGTTAAGCCAAGATGTGGTTATCGATTGTGTGTTGTAGGTTCACGAGACACGTGGTCGGCAACTGACAAGAGGTATAAGACTCCATTGAGACCGGTTATTAAACTAGGGCATGGATGCCTAGTTATGGTGATTGAAAGAGACCAAAATATCCCATTTGAAACAATGTAGACTAAGCCTCAGTGTATAAACCTAGGTGTTTGGATCACCGATAAGACGTCAGGAAAAAGCGTATACCTGTACTTTTGCAAAAAAATGAAATGTTGAGGCCTAATGATTGAGGCGATCTTATCCCACACAAAAAGTTTCACCACAGCAGTATAGTGCAGTAAGGGAAAGGATGTCCTCGCTGGTGGTTTGTGCACTCGGTTACCTCTGATCAAGGTAACACTATTGAAAATAAATGTGAAATGTGAATGTAACTTTGAACTAGAATCAGATTCTGAATTTTGACTTGAGGTTTTAACCAGATTCTAGCCGGATTAAATGATCTAAAGATGATAATTTGAACCAATTGTCAACCAATACTTGTGTAGATTTTGAGCCTTGTGAATCATTATGTTTTAGGCTAGATCTAGATGAAATATGGTTTTTTAGAAATGCATAAGTGTTGAGAAATACATGAGTTTGAACAGAGAAAAGAAAATGTTTTTGTTAGAATAAGTGGAGATAGATTTTGTAGTTAAACGGGTTATTAGATATCCATATATCCATGAGGTTTCTAATACCTATATATATGTATTCCTCACTAATCAATAGAGATCCTTTTGGTTTTTCTCTCATAACATGGTACCAGAGTACAGGGAGAAAACCACAAAAAAACCCTAGCCGCCTGACCTACGCCGTACTCGCCGCCTACCGCTGCCTCCACTGCCGGCCTCTTGACCTGCGTCGGACGTCCCCTCCTGCCCTCCCGCTACCTCCAGACCTCCCGCCTGCATGTCCCAAGGCCTCCTCCACCACCGGCAGGCCGGTACATGGCTTGCAGTCCACTGCCTGCTGTCCAGTCGACTGTTCCGCTGCCGTCGCCGGTCGTACGACGTCACCGGCGCATGCTGTGTCACCGGTGATGCCTGATTGTCTCTCCCTTCCACTTGTTAGGGCAGTCCAACCCTTCCTGGCCATGTTTTAGGCCATTCTCCAGTCTCCAGTTGGTATTGTGTGTGGATACGTCACATCCACACACCATGGTGAGCAATTGGTCTATTTTTTTTATCGTTTTTAGACCATCTATTTGTGATTTACTACTGAAAATCAGTGAGGATGTCATCCCATGATTCGTTTGTTAAAGACATGAGTGGTACCTTTGAGAAACTCTCTAGCCCTAACTATCATCTGTGGTCCCAGAGTTTTGAGACATTTGTTTTGGCACACAGAAAAGTGAAGCACCTTACAGATCCTCTTCCGGATATCAAATCTGACATTTATGAAGATTGATTGGTCGATGATGCGGCGGTTATTACTTGGATGGCTAACAGTATGGAGTTTTCTGTTGCACGTGGTGTCATATCATTACAGCCAGCAAAGAAGATTTGGGATACTCTTCGACTCACATATGGGCATGAAAAGAATATTTCCAGAGTTTGAGATTTATGAGCAGCTTTTCACTCTACGGCAGGGAGACAGATCTGTTCAAGATCTCTTCACTGTTCTTTGAGCCTTACTAGAGGAGTTAGATATTCATCAGCCTCTGACGGTTGATATCACCCGCCTGCATCAATACCGTGAAAAACTAGTAGTTGCTGTGTTTCTCTCTGCCCTGAATTCAGATCTCAGTTCACAGATTTGAGAACAGGTATTGGCTACTGATGTACTACCAGATCTTCATACCACGTTCAGCAAGGCTATGCGAGTGTCTACTGCTACTTCTCATACAGTGTCAGAGCCTTCTGTCATGGCGGTCACCTGTGGACGTGGACATGGTAGTGCACGAGGAGGACGTGGTCGTAGCGATACCGGAGGACGGCCACGTTGTACACACTGTGGACGATTGGGTCACCGAGTTGAGCGATGCTGGAATATTATTGGTCGTCCTCAGACGACTAATATGACTACAGAGGCCCCCATATCTGTTGCTACTACTGAGCTACCGACATTCACTGTATCACAGGCTGATTACGAGCAACTTCAGCAGCTAAAGGTCACTGACTCCACTGCCACAGCCACACATGCCAGCACTTCAGGTACTAGTGCCCTATTTACCTCAAGAGACTCCTCCTGGATCATTGATTCCGGTGCCTCCTTCCACATGTCAGGTACTCATAGTTTATTTACATAATTATCTCAGTTATCTGATATTCGGACTATCGCGATAGCTGATGGTCAAACTTGCCCAGTCTTTGGTGAGGAGGTGGTCAACGCCTCTTCACAGTTACCACTAGAGAGTGTCATGTTTGTCCCTGATTTCCCTGTAAATTTATTGTCCATTAGTGCTATTACAAAACAGCTCAAATGTAGTGTGACTTTTTTCCCTTTTTATTGTACCTTTCAGAATTTGCAGACGAGAAGGAGGATTAGTTTAGACCGTGATCGAGGAAATGGAGTGTATCTGCTAGTTCGTGATAAGATCCCTCAAGGCTTCGCTTCTACAGCATCTACTGTTGAGTCTTATTCCTTGTGACACCATAGACTGGGACATCCGTCTCATCAGAAACTCCAGCAGGCCTTACCGTGGCAGTCCGTGTCTCATTTTGATTGTGCATCATGTCAGTTAGGTAAGCACCATCGTGCCTCGTTTAAACAGTTGCGTCTTGCGTCTAGTAGCACAGCATTTGAGTTGATTCATTGTGATGTATGGGGTCCATCTAGAGTCCAGTCTGTGTCAGGTCATAGGTACTATATTGTTTTTGTTGATGATTTTTCTCGAGTATCCTGGGTATATTTGTTGAAAGATCGAAATCATATTCATGATGTACTCAGAAATTTTCTTAATGAAATAAAGAATCATTTTAATGTGACTCCCAAGTTTTTGAGAACTGACAATGCACTTAAGTTCATGCATTCTAACATCACTTCTATGTGTGCCTCACTGGGTATTATCCATCAGACATCCTGTCCTCATACCTTACAACAAAATGGGGTTGCAGAACGTAAGTATAGGCACATTCTAGATGTCACTCGTACACTTATGGTGCATATGCAGGTTCCAAAACATCTTTAGTCTGATGCTGTACTTACAGCTACCTACCTTATCAACAAGATGTCTGCTACCCCACTTGGTGGGGAGGTTCCACTTCGTCGTTTACAACCAGACTCCACATTATTTAGTATGACACCGAGGGTGTTTGGATGTGTGGCCTTTGTTCAGGACATTTCCCCTGGATTGGACAAACTGTTTCCACGTGCAATCAAGTGTGTTTTTGTCGGTTATTCGCGAACTCAAAGGGGTTATCGGTGTTTTCATCCTCCCACTCGTCGGTATTATGTTTCTGCAGATGTTACTTTCTTCGAGTCTGAACCATATTACAGTGCTCCTCCATAGTCCAGTGTGTCTATCCCTGTTCCCTCAGTTGTCGAGTTGCAACATGTTGATCCTCAGTCTACACCGATCGTTCCACCACCAACGTCTTCATCCTTCCAGGTATATCGTCGACGACAGCATCCTCCAAGACCTCCTCACGACGGACCACCCTCCTCTGCAAATACAAATCCGCCCATTAGTTCCTCAGACATGCCTATAGCCCTTCGAAAAGGTACTCGTTCATGTACAGTTCATCCTATTTCTCATTTTGTATCTTATGATGCTCTACACCCTCATTTCCGTAGTTTTACCTTGTCCCTCCATTCTCCATTCCCAGGAATTACGAGGAGGCACTTTCTCTTCCACATTGGAAGGCTGCTATGGATGAGGAGATTGCGGCACTTACTAGTCGTGGCACATGGGAGTTAGTGGCCCGCACTGCTGAGGCTACAGTGGTCACCTACAAATGGGTGTATACTATCAAATACAAAGCAGATTGCAGCATTGACAGATACAAGACTAGACTGATTGCTCGGGGTTTTACTCAGACATATGACATCGATTACGAGGAAATTTTTTCACCGGTTGCTCGTCTCAATTCTAATCGGGTGCTGTTGTCTCTTGCATTGAATAATTCCTCGGATATGTGCCAGTTTGATGTCAAGAATGCCTTCCTCTATGACGATCTGACTGAAACAGTCTTCATGGAGCAGCCTCCGGAGTACGTTGCTCAGTGGGAGGATTGTGTATGCAAATTACGAAAGGTTATCTATGGACTAAAGCAAAGTCCCAGGGTATGGTTTGAGAAGTTTAGCCAGGTGGTACTTGATGGTGGCTTTCAGAGGTGTGCAGTAGACCACTCAGTGTTTTATAGGCGCACAGGTCGTAAATGTGTTATGCTGGCTGTATATGTGGATAACATTCTAGTAACTGGGAGTGATACAGAAGGAATTACAGAGGTAAAAGCTCATCTTCACAGACACTTTGTGACCAAAGACATGGGAAAGTCTCGCTATTTTCTGGAGATCGAGTTTGCATATAGACATGGTAGGATGGCTCTATCACAAGGGAAGTATGTATTAGATCTCTTAGAGGAGACAGGCCTTCTGGGATGCAAACCAGAAAGCACCCTTATCGAGCAGTCACCATCTTTTGGGGATAGCAGCTCAAAGCTACTGGAGGATCCTGATCAATACCGTAGGCTGATTGACAAACTCATTTACTTGACGATGACGCGACCTGATATTTCTTATGCAGTCAGTCTTCTGAGCCAGTTTATGCATGAGCCTAGGAGGGTACACTGGATAGGTGCTCTTCGGGTCTTATCTTATGTGAAATGGGCGCTAGAAAAGGGTCTGGTATACAGGAAAAATAATCACATCAGAGTTGAGGCCTACTCAGATTCAGGATATGCAGGTGATAGAAAATCCACATCTGGTTTTTGTACATATGTGGGAGGCAATTTGGTCATCTAACACAGTAAGAAACAAAATGAGGTGTCCAGATCTAGTGCAGAGGCAGAGTACAGATCTATGACTCAGACTGCGTGTGAGATGATGTAGGTGAAATCATTGCTTGAGCAGCTTGGGTGTGATGTTGAGGTACCTATGTCTATGAGGTGTGATAATCAAGCTGCGATCTTTATCGCAAACAATCCCACCTTTCATGAAAGAACAAAGCACATCGAGGTTGACTGCCACTTTGTGAGAGATCTGGTTATGAATTGAGTTATATCTATTTCATATACGCACTCTTCAGAGCAACTAGTAGATATCTTCACCAAAGGTCTTGCAGTGGGTGTGTTTGAGTCTCTATATGACAAGTTAGGCATGGTTGATATGTATGCTTCAGCTTGAGGGAGAGTTTTAGAATGAGTGGGGATAGATTTTGTAGTCAAACGAGTTATTGGATATCCATATATCTATGGGGTGTCTAATACCTATATATATGTATTTCTCACTAATCAATAGAGATCCTTTTGGTTTTTCTCTCATAACAATTTTGAAATGACATGATTTTGAAAAATGATTCTCGAGTTTGTAAAATGATTTTATAACTAATAGAAATTAGAGCTTTATCGTGGTTTTCTGTGGTTGGATGCGTACTAGGTGACATAAATGTCACTCACACGTGTTTGTTTGCTTGTGTGTTTTTAGGTTTGCAGTTGGACGCAGTCTGATCACCGATGCCTGAGTTTTGAGCCATTTACCGCACACCGTTTCTAAGTAGGTTTTTTCTCAATTATTTTAATTATTGTAAATTATTATAATGAGGAGATTAATACTATTTAGGTAACATTCTTGGATTCAGGGCTTGGGAAGGTCTAACCACGCATTATATACCTATTAGGCAAACACCTTGCTAACGAGCTAGTGCCTCATACAGCAATACTACCAAAGGTAACCTCAATCACCTAGGGAAGTGGTTGTTTAGTAAGAGTACGTGATGCAGGCTCACATTTGTTATCTTGCCTTCCTTGTGTGTCAACATAGCGAGCAAGTCATCCTCTTCTTATTAGTGCTTCAAACTCATCCTTCAACTACCTACAATCCTCTGTAGTGTGCTTGGTGTCACGATGGACAGCACAATAGGCACTATTATTCCCGTTTCAACTCAAGTTGGCCTACATAAGGGTGGGCCATCTACTCAGTATTCTTAATCTCCATTAGCAATTGTGTACAGGAGACAATCAAGGGGGCAAAGTAATGGAAACAACATTCAGTTTGGGAAAGGCGAGGTAGTCGGTTACTCCTATCATAAGGGTGTCATTGACGCTCTTCCTTGTAAAATCTCTAAGAATCCACTTGGGAAATTGTTCAATGGTTGGTTCTTGTCTATTCTCTCCTCTACATCATTAACTTTTCTTCGTCCAAGTCATCTACTAATATGTATTTGTTCACTCTTTCCAATGCCTCAACGAGTGTGGACACCTCATTCAAGTTGTATGAGCAAGTTAGCTCAGACAGTGTCAAACCATGTTGGAAAGCAACAACAACAACATCTTCTTTCAGCTCAAACACTTTAGTAAGTGCAGCATTGAAATGCAACACGTTGCTCCTCAAAGTTTCCTTCGACTTTTGGACGATGGAGAAGTAATGGTTGGTGA
>JAMKQA010011749.1:0-15638 GCA_024699735.1 Posidonia australis
GGTGAGAACTATCTCTGAAGTACGTCATGTTCCGGATCTTGGGAAGAATCTTATCTCCTTAATTACTCTTGATGATAAGGGTTTCTGTTACAAAGGAGAATGTAGAGTTCTTCAGGTAAGCAAAGGATCACTTATAGTGATGAAAGGACTCAAGCAAGGACCGTTGTATATCCTTGAGGGCTCAACAGAAGTTCAAACCGCTGCTATAGTATCCTCAACTGAGCTACTCCACAAATCTAAGATATGGCATATGCGTCTTGCTCACTTAAGTGAGAAAGGGATGCAAACTCTGCAACGCCAAGGTCTCTTAGAAGGACTCAAGAATATCAATCTTGACTTTTGTGAGCACTATGTCTTTGGTAAGCAGAAAAGAGTCAAGTTTGATCCAACTGAAAGGAATACGAAGGGTAAACTTGACTATATTCATGCCCACTGTTGGGGACCAACAAGAACACTTTCTTTGGGAAATTCTAGATTCTTCTTATCCATTATTAATGACTTCTCAAGAATGACTTGGGGAAATGCCTTTGTCAACTTCAAGAAATGGAAAGTTCTGATTGAAAACCAGACTGATCGAAAAATCAAGGTTCTACGAACAACAATGGCCTTGAGTTCATCAATAATGCTTTTGATTCTCTGTGCAGAAACACAGGTATTGCCCGACACAGAACAGTTGCATACACTCCGCAACAAAATGGTTTTGCAGAACGTATGGACAGAACTCTATTAGAAAAGGCCAGGTGCTTAATTTCTAACTCTGGAATTGCAGATGTTTTTTGAGCAGAAGCAATTCATACTGCGTGTTTTATTACCAATAGATCTCTATCATCTTCCATTCAGATGAAGACTCCCTATGAAGTTTGGACAGGTAAATTGGCAGATTATTCTAAATTAAGAGTTTTTGGGTGTCCTGTTTATTTTCATGTAAATGAAAGCAAACTTGAGCCAAGAGCAAAGAAAGGTGTCTTCATGGGATATGGAGATGGAGTAAAAGGATACAAAGTATGGACTCCTCAGTTGCACAAAGTTATACTTGCAAGAAGTGTAACTTTTGATGAAGAATCTATGCTACAGGAAGGAAAATCTATTGCTGAAAATTCTGATCCTTCCTCAAGTAGCATTTCAGGTGATCAAGTGAAATTTCAGCTATCTTCTTCTCAAAGGAATGCAGATCTTAATCCAAATGGTGAAGAAGATGAAATTGAAAGGTCAGAAGCTGAAACAGACACTTCTATAGGGATGGAACAGCCACAACTCTTTAAAAGTATAGCAATAGACAGGCAAAGAAGGGAAGTTCGACCACCTACAAGGTTAGATTTTGAAAACCTAACAGCTTTTGCCTTACAGGTGGTTGATGAACTTGGCTCAGAAGAACCATCATCATATCAAGAAGCCATGAACAGTAAAGAAGCTTCACAATGGATGATGGCAATGCAAGAAGAGGTGGAATCTCTTCGATCTACCTAAACCTGGTCTCTGGTAAAAGCACCAGAGAAGAGAAAAATAATAGGCTGTAAATGGTTGTTTAAAAGGAAAGCTGATCCTGAAGCTGCAGGTAACATCAGATTTAAAGCACGTCTAGTTGCAAAGGACTTCAACCAAGTTGAAGGAGTAGATTATACTGAGATATTCTCTCCTGTTATGAGACATACATCGATCAGAGTCTTGTTAGCAATTGTAGCTTTACAAGACTTAGAGTTGGAACAACTAGACGTCAAAACCGTTTTTTTACATGGAGATTTAGAGGAAGATATCTTAATGTGTCAACCAGAAGGATTCCAAGATCTTTCCAAACCAAATTTCGTATGCAAATTGAAGAAGTCTTTATATGGACTCAAACAGTCTCCAAGGCAGTGGAATAAGAGGTTTGATACTTTCATGCACAAACTTCAATATCACAGAAGTCAACACGACTCTTGTGTTTATGTTAGGAAGTGTTCCGATGGCTTTGGGTTTACTTGCTTTTATATGTAGATGACATACTCATTGCCTCTGAGCAGAAAAGCGAAATTCAGAAACTAAAGTCTCTTCTAAATTCAGAATTTGAAATGAAGAACCTAGGTGCTGCCAAGAAAATTTTGGGAATGCAGATTTTCAGAAATAGAGAACAAAAGAAATTGTTCTTATCTCAGTCTACATACAGAAAATTTTGTCAAAATTCAGAATAGATAGCTCCAAACCTACAGGTACACCTTCTGCTCCAAGTGTTCACTTGTCTTCTTCTATGTCACCTCAAACAGATGATGAAACAGAAGACATGAGTAGGACTCCATATGCTAGTACAGTCGGGAGTCTAATGTATGCCATGGTATGTTCTAGACCTGATATAACACATGCTGTAAGTGTTAGTCGTTTTATGTGTAATCCAGGGCGAGAACATTGACAAGCTGTAAAACGAATTTTCAAGTATCTTAAAGGATCCATTTACCAGGGTCTAAGATATGAAAATAGTGATGAGTGCCTTATCAAAGGCTATTCTGACTCAGATTTTGGAGTAGACAGGGACACTAGAAAGTCTATGACTGGTTATGTGTTTACAGTGGGAAATTCAGTGGTGAGCTGGAAGACGTCTCTTCAACCAATAGTCACATTGTCATCCACTGTGGCTGAATATGTTGCAATGACAGAGGCTGTAAAGGAAGGTATCTGGTTAAAAGGTTTGCTTGGTGATTTTGGTTTACATCAAGATTCTCTTGACATTTTCTGTGATAACCTTAGTTCCATTTGTTTAGCCAAGGATCATGTCCATCATGAAAGGACTAAACATATTGACATAAGGTATCACTTTATCCGAGGTGAAAAGAGAGTAAAATTTGCTAAAATCGCTACTGAAGATAATCCTGCAGATTTTTTCACCAAAGCTGTTCCAGAGAGCAAGTTTGTCCACTGCTTAAATTTACTCTATATTTGTGATCGTATCTAGATCAGTTCCGTTCAGCAGGGCGAATATACAAGTCAAGGTGGAGATTTATAGAAATGACTTGAATATGTTTTGAAAGAAATAAAAAAAAAATTCAGATTAAAAGTTTTGTTCCCAGTCGCGGGTCTTCACCCGCACTTCCTGCTCGCAGAAGGAAACCCCCGCGACTGCTCCGATCCGTCGCAGGGAGCTGTCGCCTCTTCTCCTGCACACCGCGACTGCTCCGATCCATCGCAGGGAACCGCGCGCCTCTTCCCCTGAACGCCGCGCCTGCTCCGATCCGTCGCAGGGAACCGCGCGCCTCTTCCCCTGAACTTCGCGCCTGCTCCGCTCCGACGCAGGGAGCTGTCGCCTCAGCTCGCGCCTCCTGTCCTGAACCGCGCGCCTCTCCTCATGAACGCTGCGCCTGCTCACGGGAAGTTTGGACGCAGGGAGCCGTCAAGCTCTCCGTTTCGCTCGTGCCTGCTCCTCGACCGACGCGACTGCTACGCACTGCTGCACCCCCTCCGCGCAACTACGGGTCTGCTCTTCCTACGCGTCCGCTCTGCGCGTGGATGCATCCGCACATCCGCACCTTCTCTCCCTCCTCCACTGCTATATAAAGAGGAGGAAGGGTCAGAGTTTGAAAGGGCAGAAAACGGGAAACATCAAAATCTCTTCTGTTCTCTTGTTTTAGGTTTCGTTTCTGTTTCCAGTAAAAGGTTTCTGCTTGATAGAAATTTCTTATTGAAATTTCTACGATCTGTACAAGAATTGTACTCTTGGTCTGAGTTGTATTCTTCTGAAGAATAGTGAAACCTATCTGCCCTGCCTGTGGACGTAGCCTTTTCTTGGGTGAACCACGTAAATTTGCGTGTTTGTTTTATTTCTGTTCTTCTTCATTTCATTTTATTTTCTTGTTTAACTAATCCTTAAACTTAACACTGTAGTTCTACAACGGCAGCTTTCATTAATTGTAGGTAGTACCATCAAGATTAGGCAACACTCTTATTTGTAATTAAAAGTGTCTCAATTCGTCATCTTTCCATTGGCATGTGCAGAATCCTAATTAGTTAAGGACAACTGCTAAAGAGATTATGTTTTTTGTGGATCTTTGACACTTCATATGATAATATCATAGATACACCAGAACTTCCTATATGAGATTTTTTATAAATCCTCCTCTGGACCAAAAAATGTTATAGGGTTTATGGTTTAAAGAGAAGCAAAAATGCCACATAAAACATTTAAAAGTCTCTTCATGGATGTGCATGGGACTGAGCAATCAATTCAACTGATAAACCCCAAGATACTTCTCTTTAAAACCAAAAATGTTTAGGAATTTTTACTGCAAATGTGAATAATTATGTTCAATAAGTTGAACAAACCAGCAATTAGAAAAAGTTATCAAAGGAGTTTGCAAGTGTAATATAAAAATCTGGAAAGAACAACTACAAGATTTATAATTTTAGAGAAACTATAAATCTTACCTGCAAGGACACCCATAATATGATTACAGACTTCTGAAGGATTGGCTTTATTTTCCAGCTTCAGCAAAAGATGATTGGCAACTTCAAATAATCTCCTACCCCGTGGATCATTACAAGCAGAAAAGATTCTACTAACGTATTCAAGTTCTTTAGCAAGATGTTCTGCTTTCCAGTCCTTCGCACAACTTCCGAAGACATCTTTCACAAATCCAAACATCTCTGAAGGATGATTACAAGCAACACAAAGAAACTGCATTTCTGGTCCTTGTGTGCCAGTAATACTTGCACCATTTTTTATGTGAGATTCCTGTAAGGCACAGTCAGTATGGCACCAGTGGAAACAAACATCACACCCAACCCAACTACAAGTATTGGATGCCAAATCAAACTTTGAACACACAAAACACATGCACGTACTACAGAAGCCGGTTTTTTGCGAGCAAACCTTGCAGTCACACTCATCCACAGGTAAGGCACTTCTACATGCAAGGTTTCGACACTTGAGATTCAAAAATATCTCAGCAAGATCTGAAGGAGGAGCATTACTTGCAGTTCTGAGAAATTCAGGCAGACCAGTTTTTATAGAAACTATTATCTCTAGTAGGGCTCTGTGACAGCAGGAGAGTGTCTCAAGGTTTAAATCAGATCTTCTAAGCAGTGCCTCCTGCAATCTGCACAATTCTTCATGCTTATTTTTGCTTGTGCACATCTCAGCTACGGTTTCCTTTAGATAAGTTATAGACTGCTCTGTCATTCCCTGAATCATCCTTCCTATCAGTGGCAAAGGTTCTAAAACTATACTTGCAAGAACTTTTTCAACAGCACCAATACCATTGGGAACAGTAGGTTCTACTTGCTGCTCGTTTCTAATCAAGCTACTGCTGCTTCTCTCCCTAGTAAGGGCTTTCTTTTCTTTCCTGAAATCAGACCTAGGTTCATGACGATTTTGTGCATAGGACGACGGTTTATAGAGATTTGTTTCGTGTGGCATGCCACTGGACTTCGGGTAAAGCTGCCCATCTAGGGAAGACTGATGAGCCGGATTGCTGTTTAGGAGCATTCTTTGGTGAAATGGAACCACTGTTACTTTTTGTTTCAGCTCATTCGAAGATTGCCCTCGCCATACTGTGCTATCTGAAATCTGGTCGATTGCCTGAAATATAGGACGACTGCCTACTGAATGCTCATAGTTCTCCATTGAATTCTGTGTGAGAGAACAGCTGGGGTTGTGGACAAATGTCTGAGAGCCTGGTATTGACACTGAAGCGACGAACGCATCTGAATTTGTTCGGAATGAGGATGGTAAAGATTGGATGCTCCTTGTTCGTCCTGGAGAGTTGGGTTTTGGATCTGGATCTTGAAGAGGATGATCTGAAGAGATACCAGGTAAGCCAAGGGAAAGATCGAGTGGCTCCAGCTTAAGCTTCTCGTCTTTATGCTTGCCAATGACAATCCCACCAGCATTCACCTTATTCCGCCTCATAGCTTCGGACGAGAAGACTAACTCAAAGCCCCTAGTGCTAGGACCTTCCATGCCGTCATCCTCTTCCATACGATGTGCTTCATTTGAGAGAGAGATTGCAAGGCTTTTACCCTTGTCCCTGTTATTTTCTGTAGTTTTCCCTGTCAAAAGCTCCAGAGTTACTTCATTTTTCTTATTATTTGCGGAAACTTCATCACTGGAATCAATAAAACCAATAGCATTTATTGGTTCAGCCTGAAGATCAATGTTTTTTGCTTTGTTCTGTTCAACATCTAACTTGGTATTAGTTTCTCCTCTTTGTTCAGTCCCTAATTCATTGTGTTCTGTGACTGCCTTGATTTTCTGCTTATCTACTACATCCACCCTTGAAGAAGGTGATGCAGCCCTTGCATTAGGATGTTCATCAACTTCCTCGATGAATTTTTCTTTTTCCAGGCTCTCTGGTTCATGGCCAAGGGATGGCAAATGTGGTTTTAACTCTTCAACATTTTCTATCTCCTGTTCCACTCCCTCCACCAATTCTGCATCTTTTTCAATTATCACCGCTTCTTCTCCATCGGTTTTGTTTAATTCATCGTCTGAATGCACCAGGAGCTTCTGAACCTCCTCATCAGTTTTTTTGATGGTTTCCGTTGCCAAATCACTATCTTTGCTTTTAGAAGCCTCTTCTTCGTCAAGGTCCAACCTTTCCACACTCAACGACTTACCTCCAGCCTCGGAAACCTCTTCAATCCCAATCCTACCCTGTGGTTCAATTTCCTGGCCCTGCTCAACAACCTTTGCTGGTGTTGGATCCGGCTTGTCCTCGAGAACAGGCTCTGGTTCCGGTTCCAGCTCACCCTCCTCCATCTCACTCCCCCCACCACTACCACCACCACCACCACCACCACCGTTCTCCCTTTTTAACTCCATGGGCTTCTTCAACTCCACACTCCTCGTCGGCTCTCCACTAGACGAATCCTTCGACCTAGACTTGCCCCTATCCTCCGAAAGCACGCGATTACCTCTCCCCATCAACTCAGCCACCGCCGCCATAGCACCCGACCTCACCTCCTCCTCAGCAGTCTCCTTCACACCACTCGACCGCCTCCATGAAGACCCGCTGCTCCCCTCCCTCCTCGACCGGTCCCTCTCGGACCGGAACCCTTTCGGAAAATCCCTCCTCGACACCGAGAAGCTCTCCGACCGCCTGATCCTGTCCCCGCTGTAGCTCACCCTGGGGGAAGACGACACCTTCACCGGCCGGTCAGGTACCCCGTCCCAGTACCGATCGAACCCGCCTTTCCTCCGATCGAACGCGTCGAGGTCGTGGTCGAACCGCTTCCTCAACCTCGACCTCGACGGCGGCGGCTCCCGGTCGTCGTCCAACAACCTGTGGTCGTACGCCCCCGCCGCCGCCGACCCCTTCCGACCAGCTTCAACGCTCTTGTGGTAGAATCTCCGATGCGACGACGACGAGGACGACCGCTCGGCATCCGAATCTCGCCTCGCCCAATCCTTGAACACCACCCCCTTGTCGCCTGCGTCGTCTTCCAGATCTTCCCCGTACGATCTCGGCCGCTTCATCTCCAATTTATCCACAAAACAATACACAGAACGAAATGGAGAAAAACCCTACTTTAGTGGTGGATTCTGAAGGAGAAGTGATGTAATCTCAGCCTTCTCATCTCTATAAATCAGAATTAAGAACAAGAATAAGAGAATAAAAAGCAGAAAAAGAGGGAAATCGAGCCCTAATTTCTCAAACGAAAACAAGAAGAGATTTGGAATGGAGAAAGTTGAACACAAACAGAAAGACAAGGAGGTGGAGACTGGAGATTGGAGATGGGAACGACGGACTAGGACGGATTGAGAATGGGAGAAGGGGAAGAACACGAATCCATGGAGTAGACGAGAAGGAGAGGAAAGAAGAAGAGAAAGAGAAAAAAAGTTCTCTCTCTTCAGCTCCGCCGAAATATATATGTGAAAAAGAAATAGAGAAATGGAGAAGACAGGTCTACAGCCTACAGGTAACACGAGGACCGGGGCCGAATTATAGGGAAATATATTTGTAGCGGGATAAAATGAGGACACGTAGTTGGAGCACTAGTCAACGGTGAGAGACTTGAATTGAGGAGTATTCATTGCGTTCTCCAAGATGGGAAGGGAAGACCGCCGGTCCAAATGTTGAAATGGGCCCATGTATTCCTCTGACTTGTGCCACACTGAAGTGGGTTTGCTGTCTACGACACCTCCTTTTCCAAATGGACCTCTCTTTTTTTCCTTTCCCAAGTAGGAATAGGATACAAGACAGAAAATAGTTATCAAATAGTTGGACAAAACACAGCATAACACAAATCTTTTAGCATGAATGATTTGTAGATAATCAACTTCAGCAAAAGATGAATGTCATCATAAACTATGGGATGTTCCCAACGTCCCCAATCAATTTGATTCGAGGGATCATTCCTGGTGGGTCTTAGATCAACATTGGGTTGATTAATGATTAATCATCTACTGAGCATGAAGATGTAGACCTGTCAAATGGATTGTGTTATGTACCTATCGTGTCGTGTATAAATGTATATAATATATGTATATAGTAAACCCAAACACGACTCATTTAATTACTGTGTACTTAAGACTAAACTCGAACACGAACTGTCTACGAACGTGTATATACGACACGACCCGTTAAGTACATGTTTAAGTGAATCGTATTGTTTTGACATGATAACGATCCGATTGACACGAGTACACGGTTACACGTTTATTACACAGTTACACGTATATTATACATTACACGAATACACATTTAGTACACGAATACATGTTTAGTATACATTTAACATTTACATGTTTTGTACATACAGAAAAATCAAACACAATTTAATAAATTATGAAACCAATCATTCAACAATATTTCACGAATTCTTTGTTCCATATATTAATGTTCCAAGTCTACAACACAACATAAACATCCATCATTTAAAATAATAAAATCTATAATCCAATGTTTCAATTGATACAAAAGGAACTATTGTTTTAAATAAAAAAGAAGAAGAAGAAGTTCCATTGCTCTAATTTCTAAATAATAAAAGGAAAATGAACTAGATCACATAGCCATCGACCCCAGCCATCTTGCAAAGAAACATTCAACACGTTAGCATGTAACTTGTAAGTATTAAAATTAAAAAAAAAAAATAATTCTATACTACCTTCAACTAAACCTCTTGAATAGACTTATACATTGTAGAAGTGGAGCACTGTCCCGAGTTGGAAATTGAGGTGTTCAACTTCATGATATCTTCAGTAAGTTCATCTAATTTAGGTTCCAAATCTAAGTTAACATAATACAGAAAAATTAGAATTGCATTCTCATAGTCATAGATTCATATAAAAATACAATTTAACACGAAATAAAAACTGCCTTCTTTATCAAACAACCAATCTCTTAGACAAAGTAAAGCTTCAACTATCTCAGGCTTTAATGTACTACGATATTGATCCAATACTTTACCTCCCACACTAATAAATGTAGATTCTGATGCAACTGTAGATATAGGAATGGATAAAATATCCCTAGCCATGAGAGCAAGATCTGGATACCTGTTGGAATTTCCAAAACTCAAGAATATCAATATCAGCCTTCCTATCAAGTCTTGGTTTATCCAGGTACATTAACAAACTAGTCTTTTGAATGCTTGAATTGACTTCATCACTTTCAAAATTGTCAAAATCCTAACAAATATGACATAAACAACTATATCAACCACATAATACGTATAAATATATAGTCAGTATGTAAATGTGAGGAACCAAAAAGAGATGGTCATATTGTTAGATCAACTAAATAAGCATTCTAAAAAAGAGGAACCAAAAAGACAAAGGCAAGCAATTGATTCAGACGTCCCCTTTTCTTTCTTTCTACCGTGCCTGATTATCATACTGCATATTTTTACTAATTTGATACCTGATTTTCTTGAGTCCCATTTCCTACATGTAACTTGACATAACAATCTTGATTTATTCACAGAATCTTTATCTTATCTTACATTTGGATAATATAATCACTCAGATTTTCTGCAGTGTGGAAAGTCAGTTGTCCAAACACATGGGCTATGGAACCCACAAGTAAAAACTGAATTAAAAACAGAAAATAAGGAATAAGTAACAGTAATTCTTGAAAAAATATAAAGTGATGCTGAGCACAATGCATCTCCTTTGTTAGTTAACGAAGAAATTATTGTCAAAAGAAAATGAAAACATAAACAGGACAAAGCAAATATATAACCAACTAAATAATCCAACCAACATAGTACAGGAGGCATAAATTGATCCTAATTTCATTCATCACTTCCATGTGAGGCTAGATTCATCATGATGGTTCAGATTTTAGTTGGTAACTCCTCTAGCAAGCACAACTTTGAAACTTTACTGCCAATAAACATTTTATCCCTATAGTGTATTATCTACAAAAAGTAATAACATTTTGTAAATGTGAGGAACCAAAAAGAGATGGCCATATTGTTAGACCAACTAAATAAGCATTCTAAAAAAGAGGAACCAAAAAGACAAAGGTAAGCAATTGATTCAGTAAAAAGCATCATCACACTAGATAGTAAAATTCATTGAGGATTATGTATTAATTATCATCTCTTAATAATATCTAAAAGAAACAAGAAATAAACATCATACTCCAATATATCAAAGGGTAAGTTTTCTTGCAACAAAAGTTGAATTTTAATACTTTGTTGTCAACTAGACACACACAAACAAACAAGTTTTCATCTATCTCATTTATCTCATAGAAAAGTCACTTATTGAAATTTAAACAAGAAGTTAAAGAATTGAAATAACTTTAGATCATTTATCTCATCATGCAAGTTTTCATCATTTGCATTCTTTGTTGATGTACTTGAAGAAGATGTAGAAGGTATAATCCATAGAACTAAGTGTGCGATGAAAATTCCTCATTTCCATGGAACTTCCTCCATAGATCTTTTGAAAGGCATAATCCACAAACTGAATCTTGTAACGAGGATCCAACACAACAACAACATTAAGTATCAAGCTATAGTCTTTCCAATATTTCTCAAATTTACTCATCATTCTTGATGTCATGTTTCTTGTACAAGAGTTCAAATCTTCCATTGATGTTATCAATGTTTGTTGGATGAGAAAAACTTGTTTGAAGTATAAGTTTGTTGTAGGATAATTCACTCCAGAGAAGATACATGTTATTGTATGAAACATCTCTAGAAACTTGCAAATCTTTCCCACTTTATCCCATTCATCAAGTGACAAGGCATTCTTATAATTAGAGTTACTCAATTCTAAATGAAGAAATGCACGTCAAAAGAAAATAGCACTTTCAAGCATAAGATATGTCGAATTCCATCTCGTAGGAACATCTTGACGCAATCCTTTCTTTGTATTGAGTGACACTTGTGCAACACAATCTAAAAACTTTTGTTTTCTGACTTGTAAACCTTTGACATATTTAACACTTTCCCGAACTTTAACAACACATTCCTCAATTTCCTTTAGCCCCTCATTTACTATCAAGTTCAGAATATGAGCACAACAACAAATATGAAAGAAATCACTATCAAATAGAAGAGCATCATTCAACTTCAACTGTGTTTTCAACACTTGCACAAATACATCATTTAAAGATGCATTGTCTAAAGTTATAGAGAATAACTTCTTCTCTAGTCCCCACTCACTTAAAATCTTATAAATTGTCTCAGATAATGCTATACCGTTATGTGGTGGTGACATGAAGGAAAATGCTATTATCTTTTTGTGCAATACCTAGTCTTCAGATATATAATGAGCAGTGAGTGAAAGATATCCATCAGTAGTAATAGAAGTCCACAAATCTAAAGTCAAGCATATCCTCCAACTAAATGAATGTAAAAGATTTTGAAGTTTTTTTTTCTTAACTTTATAGATACTTGCAGTGTTCCTACTAATCAATTTAATATCCTCATTAATATAAGAAAATATTTCTCGAATTGCTTCATACTCAACAAATTGGAATGGTAAGTTATGTCTCACAATAGTCAAAACTAACAACTCACGGAACTTTTCAGGATCAAACTTAGAAAAATGAATGGACAATGAGCCTTTATTTTTTGTCAACAACATTTGACGAATATCATATGTCCTTTGACAACTTCTTTGATGTTTAAGCATATTACCAGTGCCATTTTTGTATCACTAGAACATTCATAACCACATTTCTTGCACTTGGCTTTTTTCATATTATTAGGACTTGTAGGAAGCACTTCAAATGTATTCTACATAGAGGAAGTACGTAATCGTTTGTGTTGAGATTTACCTTTAACATTGGGATCAGTTTCTTGTTCTCTAATCTTAGGAGATGATCCATCTGAAAGAATAACTTGTGCCTCGATATCATTCCCAACATTGTTATTCAAAATACACAAAGATAACAATAACAAAATGTCAATTTTTTAGGTCTAAATTGTTTAAAATTTTGTATAAAAATAGATAAAATTAATAAAACCAAGTAATTATTACATTTCCTTCTAGCTCCTTTTGCTTTGATGGACACTTCGGAGGCATTTTTGAACTATTAAAATACAAGAAACATCACTTAGTTTTCATCAAAGTGTCAATATAGTTAAAGCTAATACAATAACTTGTGACTCACTGATGTGGATGGACTCCACAAGTTGAAAAAAACCCTGATGTGGATTGTAGATATGTACAAGTTGTGACTCACTAGGTGCGCAACGTTTGACACAACTGTTGATAATTTAAACATAAATTAAAAGAGAAGATGAACAAATAATTATAATGAAAATAATTTTTGCAAACAACAATCTAGACTTCTACTTAAATAACACAAGATTAACTAATTATATTAGATTGAACAAGAACAAAGAAGTAAGCAGGATCATGCAATCACAAATCGATTAAAAATAAATTGAGAGTACAACAAGGTGAGCATTGAATATAGAATAAAATAAACTGAAAATAGAAATTTGGTAACTTACAACAGTATTTTGACAATGTAAGGATTTGAGATGCATAATGTTGCTTGGTATATCTTATTCTTAAGTTTCAAGTGAAATCTAAGTTCAAAATTATTAGTTCCTTTTAAACATTCATAAATCCATTAGCACTAAAAAATCATTTCAAATTACTCTTCTAGAACATGAGTACCACACTAGAGTGGCAAAACGTAGAATCAGACCAGAATTGAAAAATCATTCTGGCCTCGTAAGCCTGTACCAAACAAGCTAAAGTAAGTGCACGAAATATTCACACACACATATCTACAAAAGGCGAGTCTGCTTGCCATGAAATGACTTTTCCAAAATATTTGCACCGCGTCAGAGTTTGGCAGTTAGGATAGAGGAAATCGAACACAAAAACAAGAGCTAGAATACAATGGTAGTGTTGCATGCTGTGTAACTCAGGTATAAATTCCAGCACAAGCCAACAATGCAGACTCTGTGAATTAGGAAGAATAAAATTTGGTAACTTACAATAGTATTTCTCTCGAATCTGTTCTCCTTTTTTTTTTCATTTTTTTTTTCAAAACCCACAAAAAAAGCATCTCCAACATGATGTTGCTCTTCCAATAACACCAAAGTCTCAACTGCCAAGGATTTGTTTGAAATCATCCAAATCACATAACTAATCTACCCAATTGAAATGTAAAACCACAAAAAAGCACTAGCATGCCCACCAACATATTTGGGAATAATCCTCAAAATATAACTCAAAATTTAGTGAGAGGATATGCTTGACTTCAGATATGCATTGAATAACTCAAAATAAACTGAAAAGAAATTGAGCATTGAATAACTGAAAATAAACTGAGCAATATTGGCTTAGCAACTTGAAAAATAAATTGGAATACCATATATTGCTAAGCAACTATATTGCTGAAAAATAAACTGAGCATTGTAATATATTGCTCTTATAAGTTATAACTCAAAATTGGAATGGAGGTCATACCTGAGCCGCACTTGCACAGGACTACAATCTACAGGAGGGGAGGGCGGAATTGTGGAGGAAACAGCAGCAAACCAGGGGGAAGGGGCGGAGGTTGGTCCGCGCACTGGCTCACGGTGGCACAAGGGCACGAAAAGGGGAGGGCATGGTTGCACAACGGTTGATCCGCACGCCAAGAGGGGAGGGGCGAACGCTGGTCCGTGCACTGGCTCACTGTGGCACGAGGGCACGAAGGCCGCAGAGTAGGGGGAGGACACGGTTGCACAACCGTCGATCTGCACGCCAAGAGGGGAGGGCAGAGCCACGGAGGAAATAGCAGCAAAACAGGGGGAAGGGGCGGACTGGCGGAGGCTGGTCCGCGCACTGGCTCACGGTGGCACGAGGGCACAAAGAGGGGAGGGCACGACCACTGTCCATCAATCCGCACACAAGAGCCAAGAGGGGAGGACACGGCCGCTGTCCGGTAAGGAGTGAGGGGCGAACGAAAATAAGAAGATTCAAAGAAACCCTAAATGACAAAATCCCTTATACTTAATTATTTATGGAGTTATGCACTTATATAGACATATAGTTAATTAATTATATTGTATTATTGATATAATATAAGTACATAATTTATAAGTTATAATAGTGTATTATAATGTTAGTATTAGTATATTTAGTGTATTACAGATTTACAGTATTATTATAATAATGTAATCAAGTTAAATCTATTAAATAATGATAAATAAATACTAATATAATAACGTTTTTTGGTAATCGGTAGTTGTATTTCTTTTAATATTATCAAAAATTACACTCACAATAAGGCAATGTTAAAGACCTTGTGAATATTACAAAAATTGCCCCGTCACTCAGCAAGTGACAAAAAGCCTTCAAAAAAATAAGATGTCCTGGTGTTGATGATAAGTAAGACTATCAACACAGAGGACTGGATCTACCACCCTCCAAAAAAATAATAACAAGTGAGATATCAGTAGCAAATTAACCAATGGTTAAAAGTGGCCTTGAATTGCTGGAGTGCCAAGGGCCATCTCACAATCGGGAGCCAATTCCTGCTCCCCCTCTCTGCTCTGTCTGAAAGCAGACACAGCCAGCAGATTCTCGGCCTTCTCAAATCCTGTAGCTAAAGAATCTACCCAACAATGAAACATTGCAGTAATGTCATTCAAGATCATAAATAGACTTCTATGCAAATTTCTGAAGATTCTATTATTTCTCTCTTGCCAAACATGCCAAATAACTACAAGTACTAAACTGTGTGCACCAGCTAGGGTGACAGCAAGTTTAAAGGCAGGAGGAATGACAAGTAAATCCTCAATAGAATTAAATGCTGGGTACATGTATTGATTGGATAGTGAATGCCAAATTGACTGCACGAAGGGACAAAACAGAAATAGATGCATAACAGTTTCAAAAGAGGAGCAAAAAACACATGCATCATTGCCTATCCAGCCCTTCTGCAGTAAGTTCTCTTTAGTGAGAATTCGATTGCATAATACAAGCCATGCAAATAATTTAACTTTTAAAGGTACCCAACAATCCCAAATATCATGCATATTGTAACCATGCCGGCGAGGAGATTCCGCAAATGAATGCGAAATCGGACGGCAAAATCACGACGAAAAACATAAAACAAATGGAGTCGCCACCTAATCTATTATGTAAGACAAGGAAAACCATAACATGAAAAAATCATGCAAAAATAATAAGGACAAGTCTACGAAAACCAAAAAGATGTGGGTAAGGATCCCTGTTACGCACGAGGAAGGTGTTAGGCACCCTCGCACGC
>JAMKQA010011750.1:0-14589 GCA_024699735.1 Posidonia australis
CAAGTTTCAATGGAGAGGAACGTGGGTAGTTCATCAAGAAAGCAAGACTTGGGTGGTTTGGATCCATACTACTCAGAAGATACGACTATTGGTTCTTCCGCGGCTTCTACTGGGCAGTATCATCCTACATCTCAGCCTTCAATTGATTCTGACTACTTCAGTTCTCAGTTGTCACATATGGCAACTACATTAGAGATATTCAGATCCGACACACGCTCAGAAAGAAGGAATGAAATAAGAATTGAAGTGAGGAATGAAATAATGACTGAAGTAAGGAATGAAATAAGAGATGAAATACATGCTTTGGAGGATCGAGTTGTAAGGTAAAATTTGATTTACTTTTATAATTTCTGATATATATAAATTGTCAGGTTGAATTCAATATTATAATATATGTTATGTTTGTTTTTTATAATCAGAAGATATACCGACGAGCAAGAAGAAGATTTGGCAAGTGATGATGAGGATGATTTCGATGATTATAGACATCATCGTCACTCTATCCATGTATCATCCTCAAAAGGTAAAGGAAAGCAAGTTGGTTCCCGAAGAAAGTGATATGTAATATATTGTTTTGTATTAGCTACTGTATTATATTTATCCACTTGTATTAAGATATTTCAGTGGTATATTAGCTACTTTTTTGTAAAAACTTTGAATGTGTAAAATCTTATGATGTATAATGGAATGAAATTTTTTTATTTATAAAATCTGTATATGTGGTGAATGTATTTGAATATCATTGTAACAGGTATTTGAATGTTAATTCTATAATGTATTATTTTATTTTATTTTTAACTGTCCAATATTAGCGAGGACATTTCCTCGCAAAGATAATGATATTTAGCGAGCAATTTGCGAGGAAATGTCCTCACTAAAACTGGAACGACGATACAATCTCATTATATTTAGCGAGCACTTACCGAGGAGTTACGAGGATATGGTGAGGACATTACGAGGAACTATTTCCTCGAAATTTCTTCGCTAAATTTACACGAGCATATTGTGAAGACATATCCTCGATTTAACGAGTTACGTAGCTACGAGGATAATTATTCCTCGTAAAGTCCTCGTTAAACTATCTAACGAGGATGTTGCGAGGACTTTGCGAGGAAAAGTGTCCTCGCTAAATGTCGATTTTCTTGTAGTGAAGGAGACCGTTTGCATGTGATCCTAGTCGAAGGAGAGGTATGATCGTCAACTTTCTTTAACCTTTAATTTCCTCTTTCACAAGTGAAAAAGACCTAGTTTGCTCTTCCCTCCATGGATAGATCTGCAAGTTAGGATTGTCGCATTCCGACAGTTAGATCACGCCAATGGGAATGTTCAATGAGTCGATTGGAGTCGACTTTGTCAATGAAATCACGTCATCCATGCATAACAAATTGGTATGTGGTATGTTCATGCGATGTACAAATGAATCATAAGAACTAGAATTTTTATTGATACTAGAATCCATAGGGGACGGTATTTAATTTATAGAAATTTTTTTTGAGTAGGGAACAATTGGTATATTTCTAATGTTGGATTAGGATCGACTAAGACAAAAACAAAGCATCGTGTTGAATTCTTCTTTATTGTCATGTTAATAACAATGAATAGACATAGACTCCCACGTAAAGGTTGAAGAATGAGAGATATCAAAGAACATACAATGTATTATTATAATTATGTACGTACGATCATCATGCTTCACTTGAGCTGTTGCATATATTCCACTTCTAGTATACAGAAGTGGAATATATACCTCGACACACATGTGGCATTCTTCAGAAGGAATTCAAGATTAGATGATACAGATCCACCAGCACAAGGGATGTATACGAAGACGCGTCTAACGGACCCATGTGGCATATTCCGATCTTAATTACCACATTATATATCTGTACTCCTTGCCATACGAACTCCTCCCCAGGCAGCAAGTTTCGGTCGTCTCTCCACCGGCATGTACGTGAGAATCCCATTGAACACAAAGGCCTTTCTCCATTGCCGCCACCAGACCCTCCTTGCGGGTGAGAATAATCACAAAGCATGCACGTACACGCTTCTTCATGTGAATCTACCAACGGTGCAAAAAGTTAAAGTTTCTCGTACGAAACTCTCATGACACAGGTCGTGACCGAGAAGAAGGCGACCGAAGTGGCGGAAGATCTCGGAAGCAAAGCGAAAGCAGCAGCCAAAGGTGCACTGGGTTCGGCGAAGGACACAACCCAAGATGTGAAAGACACGGTGGCCGGAAAGGCTGAGGACACCAAGGATGCCGTCAAGGAGAAGGCCGATCAGAGCACCGCGGAGGCCGTCAAACGTTCCATGAACACTAATAGAACTAATTCAATTACCACCCCTTCCGCTAATCATTGTTGGAACCAGATGTGAAATTATATGTATACACTTATTAATTATATTAATAAGTCATAACGTAAGATTCAGAAAATACTATAAATAATCAATGTATGTAACAGAAACAAAATAGAAAAATAGAGTAAGAATTTAAATCATCTCGAAAGACTCATTTTAAAGAAAACGACGTATAATTGATACATAGGGTTTTTACGTTTTTTCTTTTAAGATAAAATAATCACAATAATTAAAGAATGTATTAGATTCTCATCTACTCATCGATCACACCTTGGTTGTTTGTTGATTTAAGTAGTACAGTAGATAATAGAAATGAGAAAGCAAGAGAGGAAGTGTAGTTAACCATCCTTGCCTGCCTCCCCCTACTCACACTATATGCAACCTCCACGACTTATGATTTCGATTTCCACGTGTCGCACGTGATTTGGAAACACTCGTCAGAAGACGTGGTTTGACGATTAACAACAAGTAAATCGTAATTAATTAAGATAACACTTGATTAACTATTGTAATTTTGTGTAGAAGGTAACTAGAGACTATTTCATCAAGTCTGAAAGTCCAAAACCCAAGTCTGGTCTGACGTGTGTGCACTTACATGTGTAGTCATCTATGTCTCGTTCAAACTCTTATGAACAATTGTTCTATAGCTTCTAGTATATAGGTTCATTCAAGTTTTTATTATTTACTAATGTAGGACTAAAAATGTAACTTCTAGGATATAAGTTCATCTAAATTTTTATTATTTATTAATGTGAGACTAAAAATCCACACTTATGTACAAAACTTTCCTCTCTAATATTTATACCTTTAAACTTATTCTTAGACATTTAATGTTTATCAACAAAGGTATTATAACAGACTTAATATAAACATTATTTATTCAAGAATCATGAACTTAATTAAGCTTAACTTAAATTCAATTAATTAAATGTTCAAAAACCACAAATCAAAAATTTGCTGGAGAGACCTCATGCATGCACGTTATACATATAGATCGATCTTGTAATTAATTAGTCTTGCTAAATTTTGAGCTTACTCCTAGTGCATATAAACAAAAAAAAGAGAAGAAAAGAACTGATGGTTCCAAACCATTCAGTTCCGTACATCATTCAATCGACGTACAAGATTAACGTTACAGCGCCAAATGAATCGAACGTTGGGCGGAGAGAAGAGCTACGCCCCGAGCCACGAGGCGAGCTGGGTTGGGTTGACGACGCCGGGCACGTGGACCCCACCTCCCATGAAGACGCACGCCACTTCGGCACGTAGCACACCTTCCTCCCCCAACACGTGCCCTGCCGCCCCCTTCGGTGGGCCCCAGCGACGGCCCAGGATCGTGCCGCGCGTGAGGAACTCGTGAGCCAAGCACCCGGCTAGCACAAGCCGCCCCTCGCAGTTCGGCTCGGGCAACGGGCTACCCCCCGCCACCGTCGGCTCAGCTCGGCGCCCTTCGCCGTCGTTGTCGTCCCTCTCCTTCCGTTTCCGCGACGAATCGTCGGGGCATCCGTTGGAGTCACTGCTCGACATCTCCTGCCACGTCAGCACGGTGGAAATACTGGGAAGGAACGGGGTTTGGAATGGAAAAGATGAGAAAATTGTGGGTTGAAAGGGGAAGAGCAGACACGGCGAGAAGGGGGAGGGACTGGATGGGGCTAGTGGTGTACTCGACCAGATCAGGCCACCAGATCAACTAGATGATCGGAATCAGAGAGAGAGAGAGAGAGAGATAAGGGGAGGGTTTTTGATCTATAATACGAGATGAGGGACGAGATTGGACAGAGAGGAGGGCAGAGCAGGATGCGTAACTTGTGTAGGTCCGAGCTGAATTCATTCGTTAGTAAGTAGCCCCGTTGATGGAACAAAATATCTGCTTTTGCCATCACTTATTTCCATGGACCAACGGAAATGCCCTCCAGCGGGGTCCACACTGGTTTGTTTAGGAATCATGAGTCCTGGATTATGCATTTATGCGTGTGGCGGAGAAATAATCATGGGCCACCGACTAGTCGATTCAAAACAAACGGAAACGAAGTTCAAACATACCAACAGATCGATCAAGTTGCCTTGATCTACGTTGCTTTGTTCAGATCGTTTGATCAAACGATGCCCGAATCAATTTGAGAAACGATGGTTCGGATCAAGTGATTCGAACGTCTGATCTCCTCTCCCAGATAAAGGCATTAACCAGTGTTAGTCAATGGTTCTTCTAAAGGATTCTTTAAATCAACAAATGGACTAAGACAAGGTGACCCTCTCTCCCCACTTCTCTTCATAGTGGTCACACATGCTTTAAATAGAATGCTGACCTTAGCAATGGAAAACAATCTAATCTCTGGTATTCAGCTACCAAGCAATGGTCTAAATATCATGAATATTCAATATCCTGATGACACTATCCTTTTCCTATCAGCAACTGAGGATAATTTAATAAATATTAAGAGGATACTCTGCTGCTTCCAGACTTGCTCAGGGTTGAGAATAAACTTCCACAAATCCTCTATCACTGGCATTGGTATTCAAGAATCCTTTATACAGAGAGCCTCGCATATCTTGGGGTGTCAAATTGAAAACTTCCCCATAAAATATCTGGGACTCCCTTTACACTTAAGGAAAGTTAATTATCACGATTGGGAAAAAATCTCAAAAAAACTATCTTTTTGGAAAGCTAAATTGTTATCACTTGGGGGAAGATTAACCTTGGTTAATGCAGTCCTTTCTGTCATTCCTACATACTACTTATCCGTCTTACACTTACCAACTAAAGTGGAGAAGGACATTGATAAATTCAGATCCAGATTTCTCTGGAATTCTTTATCCTCCTCCACAGCTTGCCACTTGGTTAAGTGGAAATCTCTTTGCAGATCTAAGGAACAGCAAAGATGGGGTATTATTAATTTGGGGAACTTCAATAAGGCTTTAAAATGTAAATTACTTTGGCAATTTTTATCTAATGACTATTCTCTGAAATGGAAAGATATTATCAAAGCAAAATACTTAACAAGGAGAGGTTTAGGTGCCATCCTTAACACCTCCAACACTAGAACTTCACCCCTTTGGTATGAAATTAAAAAAAGTTTTGATATCATAAATAGCTTTACATTGTTTCATGTTAACAATAGGAAAAATACCATCTTTTGGGAAAAAAGATGGTGGAATGGAGGAAAATTAAAAGACAGTCTACCTGATATCTACACGAGAGTAAAATTTAAATATGCCACTGTAGAAAAAGTTGTAAGAATCAGCCATTCAAATCCAAATAACCTGTTGACAAATCCTTTATCCTTCACTGATTCTGAGCTCCTACATTCTCAATTGGATCTATTATTGGGGATAATTCCTAATGTAGGTTTAAATACAGAGGATGATACACTTGTTTGGAAACCTACTAATAAGGCATTCACTGTTAGATCGTGCTATATTATGGTTAATGATGGTGGATACAGATTCAAACTCTTTAAGGAAATCTGGAAGTGTAGGGTTCCACTCAAAGTCAAATTATTTTCGTGGTTGGTTGCTTGTAATAAAATATTGACTAAAGAAAACTTATGCAAAAGGGGTTGGAATGGTTCCACTTTATGTATTTTTTGCAATTATCACATTGAATCTGCAATGCATCTCTTTCTATTTTGCCCATTTACTTATTCTATTTGGAATGTCTTTGCAAGCTCCCCTTTGTACCCTGCTATATTAACCATAGAAGACTTATTCTATATACCACCTGTGTTAAAATTTGATTTGTTTGTCATAGGCTCTCTTACTTTTATGCAAATTTTTCTTTAGTCTATTTGGAAGGAAAGGAACAACAGAATTTTTAAAGGCTTTCTCAATAGTAAAAATTTGATTGCTAATGATATTATTTCTTCGACTATTTGCTGGGTTGAGTGTATGGGTGCAGGTTTTGAAAAAAATGAGATTCTGCACACTCTCTCTTCATTTTAGCACACCAGAGGTACGGAAATTGATTCCTTGGTCGCAAATTCTGAGCAGCATGCGGGGAATGAAAATGTGGCCACTCCTGCTCTTCTGGACGACAACACCCTATGATTGGCCAAATTCTCATTGACCGTTTGTCTTAACTTTTTTACTCTGATATTCTCTTTTGGGTCTGTAATATTTTCTAAGTCTCAATACTTTAACTCTTTGCTCCTTACCTGTGGAGCTGCTTTTCTGTAATATCGTTACAAAATTGGGACTTTTTATGTGATTGCTTTAGAAATATATTAAAAAAAAAATAGATTACCGTTTAAAAAAAAAAAGAAAATAAAAGCCTCCAACGACACAATGATATAGATGTCGAAGGAAGACAATTAAATTTTTTATTATGTTATTCTTAATTAAAACCTTGTGTAATTATATTAAGAGTGAAATATTACGAATTTGCTAATCGGATTACGAGGAAAACCTAATAATATTTAGTTCATATTATAGTAGTTCAATTTTAAGCATAAAAGAATAGAAAAAGGAGGGATACAAGTTACGTTGAGTGTTATACACTCATGCAGCTTCGTGCCTCTATTGCCATCAATAATGGGATGATCTCGTGAATCTATACCGTAAATTTAGAAGGCTGTTTGATTCAAAACCGTAACTTTTATTTAATTAAAAAAAACAAAACTCTAGCCTGTACGTTGAGGGAAACTATGGAGGAAGACAGGATGTGCAGCAAAATTCATTCATAACAGAAATTGAGACCATATTAGTATAGGTTGTCTATCCATTACGGTCAAGACCACCACCTTAAGTATTTTCGCTCCTGGACTAGATCTTTTGCCTCTTAGTAGCATCCAATGTTGGTTTCCGTGTATGATTATGACTCCCTCATGGTTGTTTTCCTTGAAATTATCTTTAAATATGAGAGCACCAAGGGAACGTTCTTCCTCGTTATTTGCTCCCAGCACTTCTCCTCCTCCTTCCGTGGTTTCTCCTCAGACGAGGTACACCTCCGTTGGTTCTCCACTGGTGCCCTTGGCCGTCGATCTCTTCACCGGAGCCATAAATCACCCACCTCAGCCAGTTCGAAGGTCGCTCCGATTACAAATACAAGAAGAACATGATATCTAACTATATTTTACGAAGTTTGTTTGCCATCTAGCAATTGTATCTTTGCAGATAAACAATACCATGATGATGGCCGGAACAATAGAGATGATGACAGCCAGGACAATAGCTTAATCTCATGTTTTCATCCACATCTTATTCCTTGGATGCGTTCCCTGCTGCCTGAAACCTTCTGCCTGCAATATAAAATTATGAGTGAAACTACGACGTCTTCTAGACTAAGAAAGGTGAGCCACTTTATATCCATTTGCTTTTCACTCGAATGGAGAAGCGTCGTTGGTTTTGGTCTAATTTATATTTCTCTATCAATTTATTGGTGGGATGCCAACATCTAAAGACGAGTATTGGAAAAATTTACTGGTGGGATGCCTACATTTGAAGGCGAATATTAGGAAAAATTATTGGTGGGATCGATACCTACATTCGAAGGCGAATATTAAGAACAATTATTGGTGGGATGCCTACATCTCAAGGCGAATATTAGAAAAGATCAAAAGTCAGTATTCTAGAATCCTCAGTGCTAAATACACAGTCATAAGGTGGGGAACATCAAAGAGTTTAGTAAGAACATCAAAAGAATAATTGAATTGTCAACGTAATCAAATCAGAGAGTGGAAAGATATGCTACCAACCTTTGAGTGGAGGTCCTTTGTTTTATTAACAACGACGCCAAGTTTAACTTCACGATCAAGAGCCTGTAAGGGGGATGGCATGTATTTAATAATTCCAGCCGAAGAGCAACAGATTATTACTAATTATATACTCTTCAAACCAACTCATACAGCAAGACAGTGATACGTAGAGAAGTAGAAGAATGACCATGTCAACGGGATAACAAGGATTTAAATTACATTGGTATGTTCTCCTGCACTACTGGTTTAACTTCTGTGAAACTTGAGCATTCACTTTTGCAAGCTTACTGATTTCCTCTAGTTGATCAACACGAAATTGCATATGATCTCTTAGCTTTGGCCTGGAATGTTTCAAGAATCAAAATGACTTCATCCTTATTTTTGGTATGATTAACTACCGTGATTTCACTGTTGAATTCAAAAATCAGGCCCGAACTCCCAACTGAGGCTGTTTGGAAGCAGTGACAGCTTTTCCTCCACCATGCCCCCTCTTAAAATCTACCTTGGCTATGTGCAGAGAGGCATTGCAAAGTTTTCTCAAACACGTATGAAACGGGCTTCATGTAGGAAAGAAGCGGATGGAATTAGTGACGGACTTAAGAAATTTTAAAGCACGGTTCATATAAAAATTTAATGATTGAAAAAGAAGAAGAGATGCATTATAATAAAAGAGTAATAATTTTTAACTACAATTGACCGCATCACATTCCATCTAGACACTCTCACCACATATGAGGATGGGTCCGTGGTTTGTTTTTTGTTTTTTCGAAGTTTTTCAACTGCAAGTGCTTGTGTACTTTGTTTGTAGTCGAAAATTTTCGTATATGAAAATTATAAATAATAATAAAATCGTGAATGCAACGAGGTAATTCCAGTTACCACGACTCACAGGATGCAACATGGTCCTACTCCAGCATTTCCCTGGGAACTCTCGTACCCGTCATATCCTGAGGAGGGTTGTAAATCGTGAATGCATCTGTAAGCTGGTGGTACACTCTCCCTGGAAGAAAATATATGTACCTGTCGCCATAATAAAAATTTGGAACGCTTGCTTCTGTATGCCCTACCTTGCAGCCAAGGATCTGAGGTGGAGCTGTCACAACGATCAAAAGGACGTAGGTTGACCTGTTTCCATGCAAGTCATATTGGATCATTATAAAATTGCAATCTACAGATGGTATTACAGTAATAAGCGAAGGTCAACAAGTCCAACATATAGTATTATAGTAATATGGTTTGTAGTCATATTTGCCAATCACAACAAATTGGTTAGGTAAATTAAATTTTAAAAAAATAAATAGATTGAAAAAAAATTGGAATGAGGGTACACGCTGGCTATCCTAAAGGTATAGTCTGCGCACGGGGCTGGCATAGGGAGGAGGGTTCAACGACTAAAATACGAACGTGCTTGGTAATCACTTTTGAGATGTATCGAAGATTTTTCGTATTACTTTGCAAAAAAAACTTTTTTAAAACCCATAAACAATTCTCAAGGCCACAAAATATATTGTAAAATTTGTGACTTTTGTTTTGTACATTCAATCCACACGTTTGGTTGGCGTAGTTGATTTGTGCGCGTGCTTGGCATGTTTAACCACTGGAACTGCATTGGTACCACACGTTTTGGGCTTTTGTGGGTCAAACTGTGATGAGTTCTGGTGGTAAAATAGTGCCACAGATTGTGTTTTGAAGGTGTATGTAGTCGGTCTAGAGGAATTGGAAATAAAGAATTTTAGTTATGACTTTAGAATTATGGAGGACACTTGATATTAAATTGTGAATTTCAAACTTCTGGGAAAACTTTTGGCTAACTTCTGGGCCTATAGTTTCTTATAGAAGCTTAAAAGGTCCAAAAGTTCGATCAAAGAGGCTCAAGCAACAGGTAGCTTCTCATATGGTACTTTAACAGATTGTCATTTTGTATACTTCTCTTGGAACTTTAACATTTTAAGCTTTAGTTTTTGGAGATAATACTTTTCGGCCCCATTTTGTATACTTCTGAACAGATTGTCATCCTATATGGTACTTTAACATTTTAAGCTTTATGTTTCTTTTGGAAGGCTGTAGAGCTTCAGGGTTTGTAATATTTTTGGTACTCTATATTTCTATTCTAGCTTTTTGGCCGAAGAAATAAAATCTATCTCAACCGTTAACAAAAAAAACAGGTAGCTTCTCAGAATTACATAACTTCTGTAATAAAATTTCCTTTCCAAATGTAGAAGCTAGAGAAAGTTAACTTCTGGATAAAAGATATATTTTGATTTTTTTTCCACATTTGTCCTTTAACAAAATTGATAATTACTTTAAAAACCTAAATCTTTACATCTGCCGCCACCAACTCCACCGTCCGCAAACCTCAAACCCTCGATACTCCTTTCCTCTTCTCTACCGTCTTCTACGGCGACGACACCTCAACCACAGTGAGAAGTGGTCCATCCACGACAACGTTCAGTCATCCACAACGTCGGTCGATGCGTCTTCTTCCTAGATCAGACATCTAACAGGTAACAACTAGAAGGAAAGGAAGGCCAAGAGAGAAGAGAGGTGGACAAGAAGCAACATGCATGAAATTCTAGATCAAACATCTAATAGGTAATAGTTGGTGTAGACACCCCAATTGTGTAGGTGGAAAGTGTGGTGACTGGGCTTTCAATCACCAATGAGTTTTAACCCTAATTGAATCCATTCAAAGCCCATAAAACCCAATTTTGGCCCATTTAACTCATTGAAAGCCCATTTAACTTATTGAAGGCCCATTTAATTCCTTGAGGCCTACTTAAGCCCACTTGGGCCGACAAGACCTATTTTGTCCTAATTGAAGCCCATTAAGCCCACTTGGGCCCACAAGACCTATTTTGGCCCAATTGAAGCCTATTAGGCCCATGAAGGCCCACATAGGCCCATTAAGCCCCACAAAGCCCATTTAACTCATTGAAGGCCCATTTAATTCACCAAGGCCCACTTAATTCATCCAAAGCCTCATTTAATTCATCCAAAGCCCATTTGATTCAACCAAAGCCCATTAAGCCCATGAAGGCCCACCAAAGCCCATGAAGCCCATTAGGCCCATGAAAGCCCTTGTAGGCCCATTTTTCTAGCATAGGTTTGTTATAGGTTTGTTAGTGAGTTAGTTAGTGATTAGTGAGTTTGTTAAGGATTAGTTAGGTCGTTAAGAAGTTTGTTTAGTTGGTTTTGGGTTTGTTAGAATAGTTTGTTATGAGTTTGTTGGGTTGTTAGTGGACTTCCTAAGCTATAAATAGGACTGGGTGGTCTGAGAGAGAGTGAAGATGCGAGAGAGAGCTCCTGGGAGAGAGAGGAGTTCGCATTGGAGGTGGAGAGGCGATTCCGGTGACCCTCGGCAAGCTGCAAGGGAGAAATCCCACTGCCAGACCAGGTACGCCTTCCTCCAGCCTCTCTTGCTTTCAATTATTGCTTCCAAGAGTCCCCTCTCTCTTTCTGGATTGTTTCCGAGCAATTCAGACCCTGGAGCTCGCCGTCGCCGTTTTCTAGCGATGTAGGTAGGGGGAACGATCCAGGGCACGGCCCTGGCCCCCGATCTTCCTCTCCTCATCCTCTAGCCTCCCTGGTGCTCCACCGCCTCTTGGATCGCCGTTCCGACGCTTCCAGCAGCTTCCACGCCGATCGTCGGAGGATAACGCTAGAATCGTCGTCGCCGGAGAAGACAACCACCTCAGAGGTGGACTACGAATCTCCGGCCCTCCCGCGTTGCTTCGTGCCTCTAGCAACACGCCTCGACGCTCCATGAAGCCTCCGGAGCCTCCCAAATCGTGCCACAAGCTCTCGATCATCGCAGCAACGCTGCTCGTCGGAGGGGACACCGTCGACGACTATCGGAGCACGCCTCCGCTCCATCCTCCATCATTCTGCTCCAGGAGGAGAGGGGAAGCTCCCTGACGCTCCACGATGCCCCCACGACCACCAGATCGCCACGTCGCAACCCCGTCAGCCCTCCTTCTTCCCCAATGCTGTCACCGGAGCACCTTGACGGCGAGGTAGGTGGGAGGCCCGCTCCCACCGTTAGATGCTTGATCCACTCCGATGGATCATCTCCCTTCACCTTCTTCTTGCCTCACGTGAAGTCTGATCTAAGATCAGACCACGGGAAGGCCTTGTTTGCCCCCTCCGGTGGTCGTTGGCGGCGAGCTCCGTCGTCGACAACTGCCGTTTCTTTTTTCATTTAAAAAGCAATTTAAAACATTTTATTTTGATTGAACTTTTGAAACTTTGTTTTCCTTGCATTTAGGTCCTTTTTCATTTCTTATAGGTCCTTTTCTTACAAATAGGTCCTCCTCTCGTTTTTCATAAATCATTCGAATAAAGTTTAACTGAAAATATTACATGTTTTACCAAAAACATTTAAAATAATGTTTTCTGAATTTAAAACTTTAATAAAAGCCCTCCAGAGTTTTTTAAATGTATTTTGTTTCAGGAAAATTGCATAAAACACCCTAGGTTTCCTTGGAATCTTTCTGAAAGTTCATTTTTGCTGTGGAAATTGCATAGAAGCCCTTGTATTCTTTAAAATGTTCCAGAATGCATGTTTTTGCTGGTTAATTTGCATTTAAACCCCTGGACTTTGTAGAAACTTTCTAGAATGTTCAGTTCTTTGGTTTATTTGCATTTAAACCCTTGAACTTATTTGAAAACTTTTCTGAAGCAAGTTTTCTCAGGGTAAATTGCACTTTAACCCTCTGTCTTTACTGAAATTCTTCTAGATGCTTTATTCTACAGGGCAATTTGCAGTTTAGCCCCTGTACTTCATTGATTTAACTTTGAATGCCTGCTTTCAGGGGTAAAATGACTGTTTTGCCCTTAAAACTTTCTGGAACCTTTCTTAATCATTTTTCTAGCATTTTTATCCTGATTTTATGCTGAATTGTTTTAAATGCATGTTTTGGTGGTAAAATCGCATTTTAACCCCTAGGAAACTTCATTTTGACTAGGATTGCACATATTTACACATTTGACCCCAGATTTCTTCATAATTGCATAGAATGTGTTTTCCTATGTATTTTTGATGATTTGGGCTTCAGAATTCCAGTTTTAATTAGAATTTGGACTTTTTACACAAAACCCCCTAGAGTTTTCATATTTGCATTCACACTTACATTTTACATATCTTTACGCATCTTTTCTGCTTGGCTTTGCGCATGCTTTTCCTAGCTTGTTTCTAGCTTTATTTTTTCGCCGTTTCCTTGATTCTTCCCCGGTTTTCGCCATTTGATTTGTTTTGGTTTTCCATCGCCGAAGGGCGTACATTAAATGGTTTGTCAAAGCCGACATTGTCCCGAAATGAGGATTATTTTTCCTATTTGATTTTCTCGGATTTATCCTAATTTCCGCTGATTTGTGAGACACTTTCCGAGAATTTGTCGATTTTCATGATTTTCCTCATCGCCTAAGGACGTACAGTAAAGCGGCGTTCTCAATGCCTACATTTGACCCTCGGATTAACTTTTTCCCTTTATTTCACTTTTCACTTTAATTTGGCATGTCTTCAGTCATCTTCATGCATGAGCATATAGAATAAGAAAGCTTACATTCATTAAACCATTGACAGTAGGAAACCTAGAATGACCGAGTTTTCTCAGGCACATGGGCGTGCCTAAACCCTTCTCCATGCGTAACCAGAATCCTTACCCTTTCTCTAGCCCGCATTCATTTGTGCAATATCCAATAGGCACGGAGCACACACATACATTCTGCATCTTGTTTGCTTCCCAGTTTTTCTGGTGTTTTTGGTTTTCCTCGTCTTTCCATTAAAAGACTAGGTGACGACTCCTTTCCTTATCCTTTTTATTTTCCCTTGGTGTTTCCGGGTCTTGTCTTTTCCTCCGGATTCACCATCTTCGTCGTGACCATATGTCATGCCTCGAATTTTCCACAATAATTTAAACAAATTAAATTACAGGAAAACTAAAGCTAAACAGTAAAATATCCAACCACTAGGAACCTATGTGTGCGGCTAGCAGACTCCAGACTATATGCACTACGCTAAACCAATCGCATGTCTGCACCTGAGAACAAAACCACAAGGAAAACGCATGAGTGACCAAAGTCACCCAGTACGCACCCCACGAAAACTGCGGAAAGCAAAACCATAATCAATTTTCCTTTTAAATTCCTTTCGCAAACTCTTTTCTCAAAACCTCAGAAACTAGGCCCACACTGGCCAAAACCACAAACCAGGGCTCCATTGGCCCAAAACCATAAACAACGGCCCCCAATGGCCAAAACCACACACAGTGAGTCGTGAAGCTCGACGCCAGGCAACCAAACTTTGGCCACATGCAGTCCACCGAGGAGCGACCCCAGCATTCTGCATTGCCACGGTGAAGCCACCCTGTGCAGGGGCGATCACCGTCTCGCGATTCTCCTCTCATAGGAGAACCCTCAGAAGCCAACCCCTCCATGGGAAGGTTGTCCTGTCTCTCAGGACGCTACCAGCTACGGGGCACGTGTCCCACCCACACTGGCCACCACAGGGTACGCCTCCTCAGGGCGTCCTCCACACACGATG
>JAMKQA010011751.1:0-16014 GCA_024699735.1 Posidonia australis
GTAGATCTGCTAGCCTGCGAAGTCCGATTGGGCAGAGGAAAAGAGTGAGAGCAGATCTGCAAGATGAGAGGAAGAAGGGTGCGCAGATCTGCAAGAGTAAAATATGACAGATGCACAGGCAAATTATTGCACCATTGTTCCCGCGGTAGTGGCAATCCTGCAAAATAATATGAACATACAGTGGCCCAAACTACAAGCACAAAGTCGGAACCAAACTGCAGCTGCAGGAAAGGCGACGTTGGCCCGGAATGTTGACACAGCCGCTGAAGGACGCGAGCGCTCCTCCCTGATAGGCAAAAACAAGGAAAACAGGGGGAGAAGAGAGAGATACCCTTGTGCCGCCATTCCTGCCCCTACGCATAGGTGGAGCACTCCTCGCCGGAGCCAAGCCCAGCGAGCCCTTGAGCAGATGCCCGAGCCCACCGCTCCCTCCATGTCCTAGCAACCCACCCGCTCCGCCGCACCGCAGATCTGCGAGAGGCAGATCTGCATCCACTCCGCCGCTCGCACCCGCTCCCCCGCACCGCAGATCTGCGAGAGGCAGATCTGCACCCGCTCCGCCGCAACCCACCCGCGAAGTGTGTGTTAGTTTGTTACGTGCGTATTGTACTTTTAATTAAAAAGTACAACATGTACGATTGTGTAAAAAAATGGTCTAAGATCTCCACAAAGGACTCTAAAAAGGATTCTTCTCCTACGTGACAGTCCACCTAATAATTTTTATGAGAAAATACGTTTGTAATGATGGCTAATCTTATACTCTATTAACCATAGTTTTTGCACATGTACTTGTCAATAGTTTTTTTCCCTTTTAAATGTGAGTTTATAATGCACGAGAGTGGAAACAAAGAAGTGTTTCAAAACATAGAAGAAAACAAGACACAACAGTATCATTAGATACCAATTGCTATCGTCTATCATTTTGCCATCGTTCCTCATCATGTATCACCAGATATTATCGTATTGTACGGTATGGTGATTTTATACATATGGTCAAAAGTTGGAAAATGATAATCATTGACAACCACATAAACTCCCTTAAGAACCGATCAGTTTTGTTTAATTTCCTAATAAAAAAATGCAATAAATTAAATCTCTTCTTGTTTTTAGACATTTGTTTTTCCTGAGAATTAAGTTAGTGTGTATCAGAATATGCATCGACAAATACCTAAAACTTTCCGAAATAAGACCAATTTTAAAGTACAGAACAATATTTGCTCATAATAAAATTGTAAATTAAGATCAAATGTTTTTTCACATTTCATATAAGAAAACGAATCCCTGCAGATCTAATTCCATCAGATTTCGTATTCCAAATTTCTCGACAACCAGGATTTAAAAAAAAAAAATCCATGCATTAAAAAAGTTTCCATGAAATTTAGTTTGCCAGCTTCATGGTGCAAGTCATCATTGCCATGAAATCCTCCATATCCACCAACCCATCCCCATTCCTGTCCAGCTTCCTCACCATCCTCCTGCACTCCTCCAGCCCACACTTCTCCCCCAACCTCTGCATCACCACCATCACCTCCTCCGCCCCGATCCTCCCATCCTTGTCCAAATCAAACACCCAGAAAGCCCTCTGTATCTCACCTGCCTTCACGCCTCCCTTGTGCAGCTCCATGAAATCCTTGAAGGTCAAGCATGACCCATCACCAGCTGCCACGTTCATCATGGCCTCCACCTCCATGTCCAGCACGTCTGGTGTCAGCGTCGGTTTTGTTGCCCCGAGGAGTCGGCGGAGGTCTTGCCGGGAGATCTTGCCGTCCCCGTCGCGGTCCATCATGTTGAAGACACCACGCGTCTCGTCTGGGTTGGGGAGGAAGAGGCTGGAGAGCTGCCGGCCATTCCTGGCGGACAGCCGTTTGGTGAGCCTTGTTTCGAGCTTCTTAGAGAGGTTGTACTGGAGGTCAAGGAAACTGCTTAATGGCGACATGGTGTGGTGATGTGACGTAGGAGATAAAAGCTAGGTATTCTTGTGTGTTCATAGAGATGTGATCGAGTTTTAATGTTGTACATTATGTATCCCTGTGCTGCCTTGCATGAGGAGAGGTCTAAGAATATATAGATTCTTGCATTTGGATGGATGGTTCAAGAATGCCGTGGAGATGGTTTTTAAGTGAAGGAATGCATATGATTTGAAATGTAGCTCACTCAATCTCCCGAGTGCTTCGGAAGGAAGAAAGATATCGCAGTACTGTGAGTATTCAGAAGGATTAGCATAGAGCCTAGAATTTTCATTTGGAGTTTTTTGCACACATACCGACCATCCTTGCGTCATACGCTATTTTATTATATATGTAGTTTATCTGTTGATGTTGGTGCTTATGCGTGCATTCAATCATGATCGTTGAATAACATGTAAGGTTTTTTTGGAGAACGGTAAGTATTAAATATATTAATGCAAAAAATACTTGATTATATGTTCCACCACCAAGTATACTAGTTCAATTCCTTCAGCATGGGAGGAAAATCAAAAGAAAGGAAAAGACTAATAGTTTCAACTAGTAGACAAAAAAGATGTCAATCTACCAAGTTACATGACAAAATATACAAAATTATAAGACAAGGCAACCAACAACATCATGCATATGGGTCTACAAATCCGGAGATCGTTGTAGATGGTTGCGGACCACCATCAGTGGCAGTAGGAGGACCATTCAATGTAGGATGAGTTTGATCTTAGTCATGCTTAATTTGGCAAAGAGTTTGAAAGAAAGTATTTTACCCGGCTCATCATTCCTATTAAGCCAAGAGATCTAGAAAATAGCCAGAACTAAGTAAATCCATTCTCAATAAGAAAATTCAAACCTCAACACACTATAATAGAAGAAGATGTCAAATAAAGAATTACACCTTAAACAAAAACTATATAAAGAATTACACCTTAAACCAAAACTATCTCTAGATTAAAAAAAAGTTCCAAATAAGTCTAGGAGTAGTGCAATGCTAAGGAATATGATGGGAAGGATTCAATAGAACAATTACAAATATCACAAGACACTGATCCATTCCATCTCCTTTTTTGAAGGTTAAGTTTAGAAAGGATTTTATCATGGCAAGCTAACTAGACAAAAACCTTAATTTTCAAAGGTGTTGCATTATTCCACATGAATTTTGTAAACATTGACCTATGCCCACCATCATTTGAAATAGAATAACAACTCTTAATAGAGAAAATTGAATTATGTGTAAGATACCAGGAGATCTCGTCTTCATTCCCAGTAAGCTGAATAGAATTCAAAACATCATAAAACCAGTTAGCTTCAGGGCTTGAGATATGATTTGAATCGCAAAAGTGTTGCTCAAAATATAGCTTGCCCTTAACCCAATACACTCCTACTAGTTTTTGTAGGGTGCTGTGACCATGTCAGTCCGGGGGTCCGACGTAGAGTTGCGCTAGAGGGAAGAGATCACAGTCATGTCAAGATGGCGAAGGTGCAAGATAGGATAAAACAAAAAGAAAAGGAGTCGCCACCTAGTCTTTTAATGGAAAGACGAGAAAACCCACAAAAGATTAAATGCATGAGATGCAGATGTGAAGAGCGGATGTCTGCTAACCAGAGAATGGATAAGGATTCCTATTACTCACGAGGAAGGTGTTAGGCACCCTTGTACGCCCGAGGAACTCGATTTTTCTAATCTAAATCGCTTGCTAAAGGCTGGATGAATGCTTGCTAAGCCTAGATCGTATTCTGAACATGCTCACGTAAATGTTATGACAAGACTAGATGGATGTGCATGATGGTATGCGAAAATTACGAAGAAATTCACATGAAATGACGAAATCGCAAAGTATAACACGACAAAGAAAATTACATGAAATGACGTGGTTTTTGCAAAGAATGGTTCAGAAAATCATACAGGCCTCAAGAAAATAAAAAAAATGCAAACAACTCTGGTCAATAGAATCATAAAAAACCATTGCAGAAATTGAGATGGGAAAATTGCAAAGAAACTCACATAAAACAGACAAATGATGCTATGCGAAAAAAATCACATAACATGACAGTGTTTCTGGACAGAATGTTCGGGAAAGCTACACTGACATCAGAAAAATAGAAAGTGGAGTTGACCTAGATCCTCGAGATCATGGAAAAAGTCATGAAAATCAAAAGGGAGAGATAATCTGCAAATGAGCCAATGTGGGCCTTTCGGTTAGTTCGTGTACGCCCTCGAGCGATAAAATCCAAATCAAATCGAAGAATTCCAAAAGATAAGCACTAGGCTTTCTAAAAATCCAATTTGAGTATGAGACCTGGTTTGTTAGAAGCGTGTAGCAAATGCAAAGTCTTCTGTGCTATCAAAAAACAATCACTTATACTGTGGCCTTGTAAGAATGCACATTAAGAATCATCCATTAGGCTGTTAAGCACTAGGCGCAATGTAACGCCCTTATCCTAGGCACGCTACCAAATTATAGTATTATAAGCAAAATTACATTAATTACAGAAACATTAAATAACTGTAACTAAGGCTCACCTTCAGGATCTCAATGTACAGCTAAAAGCTCCAACTCCTGCATTGGAACTCGACTGCACCTGAAAACAAACAAGCACGCGTGAGTGACATCTAAGTCACCCAGTACGTGCCCTAAACACACAAAACCACAATATCTCTGGAAAACTATAAAACTCAGCTTTTAATTTTTCAAGGTTTGATTTCCTTTTTGAAAATCCTCTTTTTCTTTCAAAATATCATTCCCTTTTCTTTTGTTTGAAATCACTTGGGAATTAAATCCCAAATCCAACTCTTTTCAAGACCCATCTTTCTTTTCTTTTCAAAACGTTTGGAAATTTATTCCAAATCATATTCTTTTTCAGAAACACACATTTTTCATTTTCTTTTGAAAGTATTTGGAAATCATTTTCCAAAACAAATCCTTTTCAATAGTTGGGATTTCTTCCCAAAACAAAAATCACTTTCAAAAACTCATATTTCTGACCAGATTCAGCCTAAAACACAATGTCTTGTAAGGCTCAAACCACAACCTCAAACATTGGTTGGTAACTGGTTAAAACCATAATTCTTATTCATTTCTAGGATTCTAGAACCATTCATAAGTTCAATCCTAGCCAAACCACATTTCTTTTCATTTCTCAAATCACATTTTTTTTCTTATACATTTCCACTTTTCTTCATTGATGTTACCTTGATCAATGGTAATCAGGCACACAAGCAGTAGGCGAGGACATCCTTTCCCCTACCTCCCTGCATTGCCATGGTGAAATTCCCCGTGCGGGATGCCATCGCCCCGGTCAACCGACCTTAGTTTCTTTTCATATATGCATGGGGATGCGCTTTTGTCTGAGACCCATCGGTGACCTGAACAACTAGGTATAACGACTTAGGCTCAACCTACATCATCAGTTACCCGAACAACTAGGTTCAATAAACTAGGCTCAGTCTACACGGTCACAAACTCGATGATCTGAACAACTAGGTACTACGACCCAGGCTCAGCCTACATCGTCTCAAGCTCGGCAACTACAGTCGTGTTTGGCAACTGGTTTCATTGGAGCATCATACACTACCACATTGTTGTCACCAACCCCCATGGTTCCTTAACACATTATTAGTGTCCCATTTTCAAAACTCTTTAAGTTTTTCCTTTCAAAATCATTTTCATTTCATTCTTTTTCATTGCAGGAATCCGTTTCCATGCAATACTTGGCCCTCTTGAGGGTCCCCATTCAAATCCTTTAAAATCATGCTTTAAAAATCATAAATTGGGTCTCATGCCCAAAACCATTCACAATTAACCATTTTATTCATTTATAGGGTTTAAAACCCAAAACTATACCCAAATCTACTTATTTGGGTTCCATATTCCTCCATGTCATTTACATGGGGAAAACACCATTCCCACATTCTTCACATACTTTTAAAACCATTTATTTCCATCTCATAGTCACATTTACATATCTCAGGGTCAGGGCAAAATCAACAGACCGAATATTAGATTCGGTATACCGAAATCCCTTGACTCGGTAGACCGAAATCCCTTGACTCGGTAGACCGAACTTCTTCGGTATACCGAAACCCCCTATTTCTATCGACCGGAAGATTTCGGTCTACCGAAACCAGAGATCCTGGCTTAATTTGTCAGGATTTTGGTATACCGAATTCAATTTGGCATACCGAAAACCCGCAACCAGGGCACTCCCTTGTTCCAAGCGGCGAAAATTGGCCAAGGTGGGAACCTTAATCGTACCTCCCAAACTCACATCACAAATTACCATTAAATCATAGGGTGTAGACCCTTGAGTCTACTTCAAAACACTCTCAAACCATTCTCCAATCCATCAACTATGTGATTCACACGAAAATCACAAAGGGGAGGAGCTCTAGAACAGCTAATGTTGCCCTCAACCCAAAAATTTTCATATTCCTACAACTTTCAATCCTAACCACATGATATCTATGTTTTCATGCATTTTAACTCATTATCATCAATTTCCTTATTTTTCTACGATTTTACATGCATTTTTTGTCATTTCCATACATTTTCTCGCTTAATCCAACCACAAGGGAAATGAGGAGGGACAGGGGTTGCGTACCTGGCTCAGCCTTTCGACGACCCTCCTACACTTCGACGAGCCTCCTCGCGCCCCAGCGAAGTTTCTTCCTCTGGCAAACTTCGCAAGCCCCCTCATCCTCGGTCGCGCACCGCTCCTTCTCTTCTCCTCTCTCGGTCGCCCTTTCCTCTCCTCGCTTGCCACTGCCTCCCTTTATCCTCTTCTCCACCCACATCGCGTCGAAAGAGACGGTGAGGCACAGGTGGTGCCGTTGGTGGCACGGGTCGGGGAAGGGACGGAAGGAGATGGGGATGGTGCGGGCTCGTGAGAGAGAGAGGGAGAGAAAAAGAAAAAGAAGGAGAGAAAAAGAAGAAAAGGCAGGCACGTAAATCGAGATGACTGTGCATTCTCAAATTGGACTCCACATGGGTCCCAAATCACAAGTAGGTGCACAGAAGATCAACCACAAGCTCACACATCCAAGAAACAACAGATTATCCATTAACAAGCCATTTACACAACATTACAATTAATTACATGGTTTACAATTAAAAATGGATAATCAGGCCCAGATGTCACATGCAACCTTTTAGCAAGACACATAGAGATGATTTTATATCTACTATTAAGAAGACTAATAGGCCTAAAATCTTGGATTCTATCTACCCTTCATTTTTAGGAAGAAGGGCGATGAAGGTTCGATTGACACTTTCCAAAACATCAAGGCTTGCTGACTGATGGAAATATTTGAACATGTCAACCAGGTTAGTCTTTATCATACTCTAAAAGTGTTGGTAAAAACAAAGAGGAAATCCATCAAGGCCTGGAGATTTCTCTCCTAAGAGAGAACACACATTGCTTAAGTTTCTCTTCTAAGAACATAATCTCTAGTGATTGAGGTTGAGGAACCTTTTGAGGTATTAATAAATCCTAGTTCAATTGGCTAGGTATAGATGGCACCTAGTTAAAAAGAGAATAAAAGAACCGTGTGATAACATTGCAAAGTTGTGAAGGGGATTCAGTCTATGACCATGCTGACCCGGAGGAGGGGGAGGAGATCACAGCCATGTCAAGATGGCGAAGGCGTAAGGATAGGATAAAAGAAAAAGAAAAGGAGTCGCCACCTAGTCTTCTAAGGGAAAGACGAGGAAAACCATAAAAAAAGATGAATGCTTAGAATGCAGATGTGAAGACTGGATGTCTGCTAACCAGAGGAGGGGTAAGGATTCCTATTATGCACGAGGAAGGTATTAGGCACCCTCGTACGCCTAAGAAACTCGGTCTTTTTAGCCTAAATCGCTTGCTAAGGCTGAATGATTGTTTGCTAAGCCTAGATCATACTCTAATCATGCTAATATGTATGCCATGACAAGACTGGATGGATGTGCAAGACAGTGTGAGAAAACTGCGAAGAAATCCACAGGAAATCATGAAAAAGTTGTGAAAATCAAAAAGGAGAAAAATAATCCGTGGTAGGGACAAATGTCAGCCTTCAGGCCTGTTAATGTACGCCTTGGGGCGATGAAATCCAAATCAAATAAAAAATCTGAAATGTAGGATTAAAACAAATCAAATTGAATATTGGATAAGAAATTCTGAAGACAAAGTGAAGAAAGGAATCCACGAAGGAAAGGCATGGAATGTCGGCTCGTTAAATGCAAATGTGAGGAAAAGGATATGAAATGCATGGATAAGTGCCTAAATGTGTAAAAAAACTCTAAAGAATAGCTTAGACATGGGCTATGTAAGACTAAAATGCAAAGATCGAGATGCATGCTCATGAATTGGGGCAAAGGGGCAATTTAGTCATTTTCCCTGGCCAGAGATGACAAGTGCTTGTATGGGAGCGATGCATGGCCTAAGATATGTCAAAATATATGCTAAATGTCTGGATAATGTCGTTTGCAAAAAAACTGAGAGAAGAAAAATCACCAAAAGGATGTAAATGCAATTAATGACAATCACAAGGACTAAAACGTAAAATTCACGAAAAGAACGAGAAACTGGATGGAAAACAAGTTCATGGTCCTTATTCTAACATGCAAATGGTGAATCCAATGTTAATGTGGCACAAGGATGTAAAAATTGCACTTGAATAATTTCCTGAAAGTCTAGGGTCTAAAGTGCAAAATTCATACATGAGTGCAAATGTGGCCAAAATGTAAAGCTAAGGATCAAATCTCATGTGAAAACATGATTTCTAAATGGGATCAATGATTAAATGCATAATATGAGGCGAAATGAGTGAAAAATGTCCCAAAAACATGAAAGAAAACATTTTAAACCCTAAGTGATGGATTTGGAATTAATCTAAGGGTTAAAATGTAAATTTTTGGTGCAGAATTGATTTGATGTGAGTCTAGGGACCTTTCTGCAAAATTCTAGGGTCTAATTGTGCTAAAAATGGGATTCTATGTAGGCCAGTGCAATTATGCAATTTACTAAGGTTAATGTGCAAAATTCACAAAGAAAACTATTTTTAAAGTTATGGAGTTAAATGTAAATTTTCTGGACCAAATTGTAAAGAGAAATCAGCTTTTATGATGAATTAGTGTAATTTTTATAGAATTCAGGGTTCTGATTGTAAATTTTCGATAAAAACGTATTTCAAGAGACTTCAAGGGTTTAAATGCAAATTTTCAGGATTTAAATGTGATCAAACTCAATTTTAATGATAATCAGTGTAAATTTTAGAATACTCAGGGTTCAGAATGTAAATTTCACTGATAAAAAGCATTTCAGAAACGTCAAGGTTCTAAATGTAAATTGCTAGGGGCTTAAATGTAAAGAAACTATGCTCTAAGGACCCATATGTCAAAAAGCATGCATTATTGTGTTAATAAATAAAATATGAAATATCTGGGGGGCTTTATACAAAATTCTCAGAGAAAACAAAGAATAAAAAGGGTATTTTAGAATTGTAGGGACTAAACAAAAACTTTTTGAACCCATATGCAATAAAAAAGGACTAACCTGTAATAATTAAATAAACTAAAGGATTTTACAGCAAAAACTTAAATAAAATACATAAAAAAGAGGGGTCACCGCCGACGATTCGAAGATTGCCGGCGGCGACGACTGAGAGACTCATCCAGACCTCTCCAGGGCTTGATCGAGGATCTGAAAAGGGGGGAAGTTTGAGGAGGAGGCATGGAGATGATCCAACGGTGTGGATCGAGCCCCCAACAGCTAGAACGCGTCGTCAACCTCCCTCGCCGATCTTCGTCTTTGGCGATGGTGGCTGCTACGACGACGCATCTGGAGGCTGTGGCTAGATGCGGTGGCGATTGGGGATACTCCAGAGGGCTTCGGGGAGTGTTTTGGAGGCACGGGGAGGCTTCACGCTTGAGGGAGTGACCCTCCCCACTCCCACGTCGACGGCGACGACGGCGTTGGGTCACCGAGGCATGGCAGTGGTCCAGGCGACGGGGCAAGGGTCCTCTGAGGCTCGTGGATGCTTGAGGATTGTCGGGGATGCACGCGAGGGCTACGGCGGTGCTTGGGGAGGGGCCACGACGCTTCGTCAACGTCGGTCGGTGGTGACAGGGGAGATACGACAGGGGTGTCGTTCCAGCGGTTCTCTCCAGGAAAGGGGCACAGAGGGAGAGGAGAGGAGAGGAGAGGAGAAGAGAGGGGAAGAGAAGGAGAAGGAGAGGCGGCCCAAAAGGCCTCTCTTCAATCCTGAGGCCAAGGATGCCTCACCGGTGGTGGTGAACCCACCACCAGAGACGGGGACAGCGGCGCTCAGGGGCTCCGTTCTGTCGTGGCTGGTTCCTAGGAATCTAAGTGGACCTAAAAAGGGCTAGCCTGAACTGAAGCAGAGGGAGAGAAGAGTATCTGGTGTGTGGGATGTCCTCTTTGACGTTGCGGGTTGGCGGTGGCCTTTGGACGTAGCTTCGGCGAAGGCTCTGGTTGTAGGAACAGGCTGGTGGCTCTCGTGGTTGCTCGGGCTCTAGGGTACGAGGGTAGCTTTGGCTCGCTGGATGGGTAAAGAGTTCTCCTGTTCAGGGTGAGACTAAGTTGCGATCCCTTGGTCTGTCGGCGGTGAGGGCTTTTGAACTCCGGTAGAGCTCCTCCACGCCGTCGATCCTCCTCGCAAAGGCTAAGCGCTGTTGGATCGAGGGCGCCCCCGGAAGAGGAAGGCTCGGAGATCACGGTAGAGAGGAGTGCGCGTCGAGAAATCCGGGATTGACTGCCGGAGATCTCGTCGGAGAAGAGGGGATCGTCGGAGATGGCTCAACGGAATTATTTTTAGGTTTTGTATAGTTTTCTAGTTTAAGGAACTTTGGGCCTATTGGACTTAAGAATGGGCTAAGGTTTGTTTTTTTTCTTTGTTTTTAATTTTTCTTTTTCTGTGTGATTTAAACTTAGGATTAATTTGATTATTTGTGATTTGATTTGAGGATTTGGGTTGATTAATTGTGTTTTAATTTTTTTTAGTTGATTAAGGTTTTATTTGATGATTTAAATTTAATTAAATGATTTGTTTTGATTTTAAATGGATTAAATTGTTTTCTCTTGATTTTTTGGTTTTGGATTTATTTGAATTAATTTTTATTTTTGATTTGGTTGGTTTAAAATTTGATTAGATTAAACATAGATTTCATTAGTCTTGATTTAATTAAGTATTTTACTTGATTTAATTAAGCATTTTATTTTGGTTTTGATTTAAGGTTTTGTTTTCTTTTTTTTTTTGAATTTTCATGGATTTTAGCGTTTTAATTCTAAGTTTTTAATTAGAGTTTTGTGATTTAAATGTGATTATTAATTTTAGATTTAGGGTTTTATCAATTGATTTGAGATTAAGGTTTTGAGTTTTAATTAAAGTTTATTTAAGGATTTTTGGATTAATTAAGGTTTATGATTTATTAATTAGGGTTTTTATTGGGTTCAAGTGGGTTTAGGGTTTTACTTGGTTACTTAGGGTTTTCTTGGATTTTTAGGTGGACTTAGGGTTTTCCTTGGATTTTAATTGGATTTAAATGGATTTTACTTGATTACGGTTTTATTTGTTTGATTAATTAGTTTTTTAAGTGGATTTAATTTAATTTGTTTGGCTTTATGTTTAATTCGGTTAGAGTAGGCTAGTGTGGGTCTGATTGGGTTTGTGTTGGCTAGGGTTTTGGTGGTCGCAACTAGAGCATCATCTGGAGAAGTCTGCTGCCAAATGACCTTATAATTGGGGTGTCTACAGATGTCCCTCCCTAAGCGAGGTCGAGGGATGGATGGAACCGAGACCGATGCTCAGGGTTGACAGGACACCCCACTTGAGTCCGTGGGAGAGTGATTTTTGCTGTGGGGCCGTGAGTCACTTATTCGACGGATGCACCGAAAAGTCATGACTCGAGATCCATGCAAAATGCAAATGCAAAGGATGGCCCTGATGTTGGGAAATGCATGAGGATGATGCTGAAAATGAGTGGGTAGCTCAGCTCTAGGAGGGGAGCGTGAGAGACTTCCCGACTCGCGCCAAAGTGTGACTGGACAAGTCTGTCAGACTCATTGGCCTGGGGCAAACCTGGCAAAATGACGGGCCTTTCGGCCCGGGAGGATGCATGGCAAGATGTTGGACTTGCGGACGGAGGACAGACTAATGATGGATGTCAAGGGGGAATCAGCCCAAAAGAAGGGGCATCAGATAAGACTATCAAACCTACAAGCTAAAGGATCGGGCATGGTAAGTTGACGGACCTACCGATAGGATAGTTCGGGTTATCAGCCTGAGGAAAGGGCCAAACAGAGTAAGCGGGGAATTCAATAAAAGAGTGACACTGAAATTCATTCGCCTAGAGCGAATCCTGAAAGGGGTCACCTAGACCTCGCTCGAGGCCCAAAAGAAGAGTTGAAATGGGACTTGTCCACCAAAGATGGCACCAAGATTCGTCTTCCCGGAGCGAATCTGGGATGGGATAATCCAGACCTCGCCCGAGACCTAGACAAAGTTGAAAATATGTAGGACTTGTCCTTTATAGAGCAAGTCCGACAAGGATGGCTCCAAGATTCGTCCGCCCGGAGCGAATCTGGGATGGGATAATCTAAACCTCGCCCGAGGCCTAGACAAAGTGAAAATATGTGGGACTTGTCCTTCATGGATCAAGTTCAACAAGGATGGCTCCAAGATTCGTCCGCTTGGAGCGAGTCTGGGATGGGATAATCTAGACATCGCCCGAGGCCTAGACAAAGCTGGAAATGAGTGGAACTTGTCTATTATGGAGCAAGTCCAACAAGGATAGCACCGAGATTCGTCCGCTAGGAGTGAATCTGGGATGGGATAATCTAAACCTCGCCCGAGGCCTAGACAAAGCTGGAAATGAGTGGAACTTGTCCATTATGGAGCAAGTCCAACAAGGATAGCACCGAGATTCGTCCGCCCGGAGTGAATCTGGGATGGGATAATCTAGATCTCGCCCGAGGCCTAGACAAAGCTGGAAATGAGTGGAACTTGTCCATTATGGAGCAAGTCCAACAAAGATGGCTCCAAGATTTGTCCGCCCAGAGCAAATCTGGGATGGGATAATCTAGACCTCGCCCGAGGCCTAGACAAAGCTAAAAATGTGTGGAACTTGTCCATCATGGAGCAAGTCCAACGAGGATAGCACCGAGATTTGTCTGTCCGGAGCGAATCTAGGATGGGACAATCTAAACCTCACCCGAGGCCTAGACAAAGCTGGAAATGAGTGGAACTTGTCCATTATGGAGCAAGTCCAACAAGGATAGCACCGAGATTCGTCCGCCCGGAGCGAATCTGGGATGGGACAATATAGACCTTGTCCGAGGCCTATACAAAGCTGGAAATGGCTGGAACTTGTCCATTATGGAGCAAGTCCAACAAGGATAGCACCGAGATTCGTCCGCCTAGAGCGAATCTGGGATGGGATAATCTAGACCTTGCCCGAGGCCTAGACAAAGCTAGAAATGAGTGGAACTTGTCCATTATGGAGCAAGTCCAACAAGGATAGCATCGAGATTCGTCCGCTTGGAGCGAATCTGGGATGGGATAATCTAGACTTTGCCCGAGGCCTAGACAAAGCTGGAGATATGTGGAACTTGTCCATTATGGAGCAAGTCCAACAAGAACAGATTGGATTCCACACGCCTAGAGCGGAAAGTCGAAACGACCTCGTCCGAGTGGAGGAAGACTGAAACGGGAGGTCACAGGATTGTACCCTACCTGGTATAGAAGTCAATGTTGGCTTCATTTGTCCAGGTCTAGGTACCAAAACGAAATTCTCGACTGTTAGCTGGGTAGCCCTCAGTGCTAAGTCGACAGGCAGAAAACGACAGCGGTTTGGACTGATAAAGCGCTCATTGTTGCGGTAGCGATTTCCACTTCAATCACAAGCATCTGAATAAATTGGCAAAAGGACTCTGGTGGCTTGGTTGTTTCAACATGAAATAAACCGAATGGCAGAGCATGAAAGTCAAGAGTCTCTGTCATCTCTGGATTTTTTAGAGTCTCTGGCTTTGGGAAATGGTATATAGCTTAGTGTGGCTCCATAGATGAACTAGGTTTTCTCAGCTTCACCCTTTGGAATCCCGTACCTATTGCTGTGTTGCTTGAGGGATGGTTTACTTGTAGGAAGGTTTGAAGAGAGGTATGCTCATTTGATTACTTTGAAAGTTGCTCGCCTTCTTTTGAAAGATAGCGGTCGCACCCTCTGATTTGACAGTAAAAGTTTGGACATGTATGTGGCAAAAGTTTTGGCTCGGTGCATCCACATACGAGGTAACTGGCATGCTTTTTGGTGGATTGGGGTTTTCAACCATTGAAGCAGTTGACATGCCCTCGGTCGAGAATGTGTTGCAGCAGATTCGCGTGCCTTACCAAAAGGCAGCTGACATGCCCTTAGTTTGGAGCGAAAGGTTCTTCTATAAGGCCATTGACATGCCCTCGATTTCAGCATCCCATGCCAAATTCTCAACCAAAAGGCAGCTAGCATGCCCCTGGTAACATGTGGATAACGCCAAGAGACGGCTGATATGCCCCTAGCATCGGGGGGATAAGGACATTGCTAAAAGGAAGCTAAAGCCTGGACAACTGGTTTCACCAACGACGGTTTGTTAGGAAACACTTACTGGTGGGTGCATTCAGAATCATGACTGCCTTGCTTGCTCGTTGTGTGACTGCTCTGTCTTGTTCACTGAATGATGGCTAATCTAGATAAACTACTGCTCGGGTTCTTTGCTGATATGAGGCATTAAGTTGGATAAGGGCTTCACGAGGGCATTGTTTCCTTCTCGAAGACGATGGAATTGTTGGATGTTTTTGACATATGCTCAGGTTCACCGTTGTGTCGTTGGCTGTCTTCTAGGGAGTTTGACTTTGGCATTGGACTGTTGATTGTGCTCTCACCTGCTGATTAGGGAGTGTGGATATTCTGACTCTGCTTTGATCTCAGAGGCTTATGACTATTGTTGTCCTCGTTTCTGTGCTAGAGCTATGGAGGAGACAACATGTTCTAGACGAAGGTACTGTTCCAAGAAGCGTCAACCAACAGGACAGCTGACATGCCCCTAGTTGACGGGGAAGGCTATCACCACGAGGGCAGCTGACATGCCCCTGGTGTATGACATCCTCTGCTAGGTCTTTGGTTGAAGATCAGCTGACATGCCCTTGGCTTGGGACCTAGCGGGACCTTGAAAAGTAGACAAGTGATCATGCAAGAATGATGGTGTTGTGTTGTGTCATCCCTCAGAATGAATTTGGAACGCTAATCATGCCTGCAATGAGAAGAGAAGAAGACCTCGGTTCACCAAACACTACCCAGACTTCTAGGCTGTTGGTGGCTCTTTGGGGTGGATTATTCAGTAGGTTAGGCTCCGTGCCAAACTCTCGGGGACTTAGACCTACTTTTTTGGTTTTTGACTTATTTCTTTTCTCCCTCTTAGGCTCGTAGGCTCGCTTTAACCTTTGCTTGGGGGTAATGGACATCCTAATTTGGAAGGGGCTACTGGGATTTTATGCAAGGGATGGCTAGTCCCTTAGGCTGCTTGGATCTTTAGGATGTTTGCTTCGACTCCTCCCCAAGGTAAGTGGTAGGGATAGAGTTGGCCTACTTGCCTCTCTCTGTTAGGGTTAGCTTCTGACTTCGCCTTCTGTCTTCTTATTTCTTTTATGCCCTTGTGGCTATTTTTATTTTTATTTTTATTTATTTTGGCTCGCACTCATGCTCACTCCTAACATTTTATCTCCCTCTAGAGGTGTAAGTCCCCGTGGGAGTTTGGACACTTCGCCTAACCTTGTTTGGATGGTGGCTCCCTCACTCACTAAAACATCTTGATTGTGACAACTGAAGAGGTGTAGACCCTTCTCAAGCAGGCTAGCTATTCCGATTCTCGTCATCGAGATGTGATGCTGATGCTTTATGCTTAGATGGATGCAATTATTGACGTGCTTAAGTTACTGATGCACATGACAATAAAAAGACAAATGCTATGGATTGAATGCACTTGGATCGCCATTTATTTAAAAACATGCATGCATGAAGGAGTAATG
>JAMKQA010011752.1:0-16807 GCA_024699735.1 Posidonia australis
ATATGGCAGATCCTCGCCTCTATGGTTAGAGCTAAAAAATTGTTTTGACATTATAAATGGATTTACTGAATTTCATGTCAATAATGGCAGAAATACTAATTTTTGGGAAAATCGATGGTGGAAGGGTGAAAAATTAAAAGATAGCCTACCCGACATATACCATATGACAAAATCCAAGCAAGCTTCTGTCATTAAAATATTAGAGACCATATCAGTAGATCCTGATAGACTGTTCTTCAATCCCTTGACTCCTGATGTTGTTGAATATTTACATGCCCAAATAGAAATCTTATTAGATATCTTCAACAATACAAGAATAACAGTAGAGGAAGATTCACTAATATGGAAACCCACCAACAAAGAATTCACTGTTAAATCCTGTTATGATATGTTAAATGATGGTGGACATAGATTCAAATACATGCATGAAATCTAGAATTGTTGGGTGCCTCTTAAAATTAAACTCTTTGCATGGTTAGTTTTTTTCAATAAAATTCTAACTAAGGATAATTTACTGAAAAGAGGCTGGATTGGCTCAGAATGTTGCTCTTTTTGCAATAACAGTAGTGAATCTGTCATACATCTTTTTCTGTAGTGTCCCTTCACACAAAAAATATGGAAGTCTTTTATTGATGGGTGCACTTATCCTGCTATATTTTCAATTGTGGATTTATTTGTTTTCCCTCCTGTGCTGCATTTCGAAACATCCTTAAAAGGATCTCACACTTTTATTCAAATTTTTATATGGTCCAATTGGAAGGAAAGAAATAATAAAACATTCAGGAGCACTTTCAAAAACCCCAGTATGATAATAAATGATATTATTTCCATGTTTCACTGTTTGATAGAATATCTGGATACAAGCTTTGAAAGAAACGATATTCTGCAATCTTATCCTCTTTCCAGCAGAAGAGGGAATTGGAGCAAGCATCAATGACTCCTGATATCCCACAACAAGGAACGGACTACAATACCTCAACACCTGTCTTTATGGAGGACAATCCTCCAATTTGATTAACATTTTGTTAATTGTGCTACTCAGCAGACTGCTGAATTTTGAGTTTTCTTTTGAACTTATTTTGTGGCATACCGTTGAGAAATTCCAGTTGTGTAATACTAATTTTGATAATCTGTAGTTACTGTTATTTAATCTATATAATAGAGTACCGTTAACAAAAAAAAAACATTGAATGCTCCCTGCCGTGTACAATTCCGTCGGTCTATTCAATAATATCACGGCTGGCATGTGTATAAATATTGTCCATTATCTCATGACCTATTGGATACCATCTCATCGACCACATTCTCTCTTCGAACCGTAAAAAAAAAGATGAGAGTAAAAATGAAAAAAGATTGGATGAGGATAGATTTGATTTCTTTGCAATTCCAACCAAGCTCACATGGACTAATATACATGGTATCAATGCTTGGTCAATAAGATGATAAAAATCAAATAGAAAGGAATGTGTTTCTTTGCACATAGATCCATGTCAAGTTTCTAAGTATAAGAGTTATGCAGTAAAGATAACATGACTTAAATAGAAAGGAATGTGGTATGCCCATTTGAGGGAGACATTTGGAAAACTTCGTAAGTGTCTCTTTAGGATTAAGCCGAAGAAGTATGTCTTCAGCGTGGCCTCAAGGAAGAATAAAAATCTAGACATTTATGTCTTCCTAACTTTCAATGTTGTACTATTAAATCAAAATCTTGTAGATAAAGATCATCTTCTCATATGGGCATGAAATATGATAATTTTACAAAGAATAAAAATTTCAAAAAAAAAAAAAGTATCTACACTAACTTATTGTTTAGTCAAATTGAAAAATCATATAAAACTAACACGATTTGGATTTTGAAAAGAGTGAATTAGATGAAAATCAGATAGGTAAAAATTGTCTGGTCATGTGGACATTAAATATGGTCATCTTAAAAGCAAAAAAATCTTTTTTAAAAAATCCCAAAAAAATGTGTACCTACACTATCTCACAATTTTAGTCAAACTAAAAAATAAAATCACATGATGCTTTTACAAATTGGATTGAAAAAGACCAAATTACATCAAATATCATAGATGTCTGCAGCCACTTAGTTTAGTGGTGAAGTCTCTTTGTGGTTGTACGAGAAATCGGAAGTTTGACTCCCACGGACATCATATATATTACATCACTTGATGGTGGTTTCTCATAACCAAGTGTTTAAGTGTAATATATATCAATTACCGTTTACAAAAAAAACATCAAATATCGTAGATAAAGGATATCTGATCATGTAAACATGAAATACGATCATCTTATAGAATACAAAAGGTTTAAGACAAATCTCAAAAAAATACGTATCTACACTAACTCAAGATTTTAGTTAAACTGAAGAAATACATAAAGTTTCAATGAATTGGATAGAAAAATGCCAAATTAAATGTGGACATCAAATATAATAATCTTACAAAGCAAGAAAAGCTAAAAAATTTCAAAAAATGTGTATATGTACTAGCTTACAGTTTAAGTCAAATTAAATAATCATATAAAGCTTCTATGAATTGGACTTGATAATGGTAAATTAAATCAAAATCTTGTAGGTGTCGTGTGATTATGTGGACATGAAATATGATTATCTTACAAAGAACAAAATTTTTTAAATCCTAAAGAAATGTGTATCTACAAAGAATTAAATTTAAAAAAATAAAATAAAAAATTGTGTATGTACACTAGCTTATAGTTTTAGTCAAAACCAAGAATTATAAAACTTCTAATAATGAGATTGAAAAAGGCTGAATAAAATAATAATGTTAGAGTTAAAGATCATCTGGTCATTTGAACATGAAATATGATTATCGTATAATTTATGAAAATTTTCTATAAAATGCCAAAGAATGTATATATGCACTAGTTCATAGTTAGTGGAATCCCTCTTTGAAGAGGATCTCACTTACGTACAAAAGGTACCTCTAGATAGTAGCTAGGAGATTCTCTTTAGCCTGACTTTGTAACGATCCTAAGTCACTACATCCAAATCTAGTTACCTTTTTTTTTTTACATTAACTCTAAAACTAAATCTAACTATAGACAACATAAATAAAAACACTATTAACTAAATAAATTGAATTACCCACTCATCCAGAGCCCTTGATATGTGATCAAGTGACTTCATCTCTATGTACATTAATAAGCTCTTACGCCTATCCTACATTTGCAAAAATACCAAAACAAACACACATAAATGACCACTGAAAGGTCACCCAACGCACACCCTACCTAAATACACAAACAACCCGACAACCAATGTCTAGGAATCGAGCGTAACCACGCCACAACACCCAAACTTTGACACCCCACTTGAATACCGAAACACCACAACGAACCCTTTAAAACCATGCCTTTGAAACTATTTTCTTTTCCTTCTTTTCAAAATCATTTGCATGCCTTTTTAAAATCCAATGCACACTTGAAATGGCCCCTCTTGCAAAATTAAATCCAAAACCGCTCATACTAGCGAAACCATCTCAAACACAGAGCCTCTTCTTGAATTCACATGAAATCATATTTAAAAAACAACACAAATCCATATTTCAAATTTACAAGACCACTCATAGGCATAATCAAAACAAACCACAAGTTCTAGCCACAAGCAGTTGTCGAAGACAAGGACTTCAAATTCACTGCAATGCCACAAATAGTCACGACCATCCATCCCGAGTCTAACCTCTTAAAAAGAAACCCTCAACAACATATCGTGATGTCCGACATCAAGCAATCAACACTGGTTACAAGCAGTTAACGAGAACTCCAGCCTCTCTAACTATACTGTCGTAGTGGACTACCCTATGCAAGAGTCCAACCACCCTGGTCGCAGTCTCAGTATATCCACATATCACATAGCATAGGGTATGTCTTATTGATGCCTCATGCTGCCTGAGCACCAAGAGACTACTTGGATTTTCGAATTTTTTGTTCTCCTAGAAATTCTCTTAAAGGATTTTCTAACGATATTCATTTGTACACATATCTCACACTTCTCGTGTGTCAAAGATTGGACATCTTTCCAACTCTCTTGTAGTACACATGTCTAAGCTTATGGTGCCTTAACTCATTCGAGTAATCAACATAGACCTCCTGCCTTTGGCATCATGGTTTGGTCACTTATCCATCTTGGATTTGACCAAAGAAACAACATTAGTTATAATTACCTGTTTGACAATCACATCATGCTTTGCCTTTTACTTTACCTCATCCTTGATCTTAACGAATTGCAATAAATCGTCCATCTTGACTTCTATCTTCTCACAATAAATATTAGTAGTGAAGTGGGTCTAACCTACTGATAATTAATTCAAGATACACCCAACCAGATACTTCTCTGAAAGTTTTTTCTCGTCTTTAACCATCCTTTGACTAATTTGCACTAAGCCCTTGACTTGTGGAAGTATGGACTTGTCCTCTTCGAAATTGCAGTCTTTGAATTTTGACTATATTCTCATCATCCTTGTTCTACTTCTCTAAGAAGTCTCAGATCTCCTTTGTAGTTTCCATCTTGGAGTAGGAATCTGCAATTCTCTTTTCAAGGTTATGAAGGATCAGATCCTTGTATAGAGAATTGGTCTTTTCTACATGCTTTCACACTAATCTCTTAGATCTGTGTATACAAAGTAGAATCTCACCAGATAGAGCCGTTCAATCTCTTCATATTGTTTGAAAACATCTAAATTGCCTATTGAATCGCCCAATTTCGACTCCAATTGCACGATTTATCAAATACTCATTTTAGACCGTTGGATCTCATCCAACAACATTTGCACATAGTAGAACTGCATTTTCCAGTCATATGCAACATGTTCTTATCTTTTCTTTTTATAAATTAAAATTTAATTTTCTCAAATATCTATATTATCATATATAATATTTAATTTGAATTTAAATTCAAATTCAAATTCCTTGTGAGTCTCATACTCACAAAATAGGAAAGATAATATATCATATATTATGTGACATATTATTCCTAATTTGATTTGAATCTCAATTCAAAATTAAATCATATGGTTCTCTCACAAAATAATAAAGAAAAATATATCTATGTGATCCTCATCTTATAGTAAAAATCTACAATTCTCTTCTCAATAATTATATTATGATGTCTATGTCATGACAATTCTCTTCTCAAGAAATAAGATTTCTTTCGCACACAAGTTCTCATGCACAAACAACAACATGCGTATGCATATGTTGTAAATGAGTTTATTAAACTTCTTAAGTTTGATAACGTACTGTCCTAGCATTCTTGTATCAATGTCATCTATAACCTAGTTGATTAATGTAATAACATAATAACGTTTTAAGATTGTTGCCACCGAGCACAACAATACGACTAAATTATAATGAGAACATAGATAATATGTGAAATAAGATATATGCATAAATAAATTTTTTCCTAAGAATATGGAAAGATCTTACTTGTGTATGATGAAAAACCTTATTTAGAAGACTATTTTTGTGCTTCACTAGGATGTTATTAAACACCGACGCTTAAAGTGTCTTCGGCTCCTACAGTGCAGCACGTTCCAGCTAAACTACTTTCAGGTATCAACGAGGAAGAGTCGCGAAACGTGCATTCGCAACAGACAACAAAAGAACCACTACTGGAATACTTTCCTTCCATTCCTTGTAAAAAAAACAACAAAGCCAATCTTCGTCCTTCTAGAAGCCATATAATCTTCTCTATCTAGTCTTTTAAGAAGATAAAGATCTACGTAGTTTCTCATAAGTATATCCAAGTACAAAATTCTTTCTCTATTTTATATGATTCTCTCTCTCTTTTATATGATATTTCATATCATGTGTATATATAGAGATGAATTTATCCCTTCTTATAGAGTAAGAAGATATAGATTTATCCCTCCTAATAAATACAAAGATGTAAGATTATCTCTCCTAATATCTAAGATTGATAATGCAATTATCTCTACTCGTTTTTAGGTAAGGTAATGCAATTATATCTCATTCTTTTTAAGAAATATAAAATTGGTAACCTACGAAGGAAATAATTATCGTGTTTCTTATTTTTATTTTTAAATTATTTGACTTTCAACACTTTGATCAAGTACGTGATTGCACATCATTTCCCAGCTAATTTAATGATTAAGTTTATCAAACAAAACATACTTCCGTCGATACGTGACTATTAAAATTGTGGGTTCAATGTAGAACTTTTAATCAAACAAAATTGAAGAAAACATAATTCATTCTTCAAGTAACCATTACTCCTGTTAAAATTGTAGATTTGAATCTCAATTGACGGAGAACTTTAAAGAGGGAAAAAATTTTATTTAATCATTAAGTAGATGAATTTGATCGATTCGGATTCCATAAAATGTACAAGAAATGATCGAGTGTTCATGTGGTGGTCTAGTGGTGTTGATGTCGGGCGAAACGTGAAAATACTCATTGCATTCCAAGATTCCCTTCTCCACCTCTTCCTCTATATAAACAACACCAGGACAATCCCATTCTGGAGCTCGACTACGTCAACAACGGCACACGATACCATCCTAGTTACTGTAGTTTTCATCGGAGAAAAATGGGTATATGATGCCTTAATCCAATCCCATCCCCTTCTAGTTTTTGGGTTATTGTTTCGTATCCATACATTTATTAACAATTAAGGGGGTTTAAAGATCTCCCACTTGCTGCTATAGCTATTTATCCTGTTTTTGTTTTCTGTTCTTTTGGGTATTTTAGATTCTTCTGTTACTGCGGAGTTTCTCGCTGAGGCCGTCGAGGCGGCCAAAACCGCCGGAGAGGTGCTTACTAATCGCAGCGAAACAACAACCCCAAAAGACTCTTTTTTTTTTCTACTTTTAATTTTGTTGCCTTGTTGGTATTGATGAATTCTGTCTTCTTTCGATCGTTATTGGGTTTTTTCAGATAATACGGAATGGATTTCATCAGTCAAAGAGTATTGAGCACAAGGGTCTGGTGGGTTTTCTCTTCTCTTTTTGGGTTCCTAAGATTTGATTAATTATCCTCGATTGCTTGGTGTTACGAGGATGTGATTTAGTTGTTTGGTATTGGTGTTATTTTGGTAATTGGTTGGCTCTTTGACAATTTTGTTTTTCAGTGAGTTGGATAAGAAAATTTTCACTATCAAGGTTGATTATGAGAATGCCATTTTTTTGGGGTTTCCATTTGATTTTTGGGGATTATGAGGATGATGTGAGGCTGTTTGAAGAAAAGTAAAGCACTGGTTGGCGATCGATGATGAATTTTGTTCTTCAGATTAGAACTTTACCACCACAATGTTGAACTTTGTTTGGTTTTTAGGTTTAATTAATTCCAAAGTGTAGGTAGAGGTGTCATGCATCTGTTTTTTTTGGATCGAGTGATGCAAGCATTAACATGTCTTAGACAGCAGTTTGAAACAACTGCTTCCAGAATGGAAGGTTTTGGTATAAGCCATCTTTTTTAGGTTTACCAGTTTCACGATTCTAGTTCAAAATCCAGACATTGAGTCTAAGCTTTTGTAGAAAACCATCTTCCTATACCACTGTTTGGAACTACTTTTGAGAAAACAAAGTTTTCTCTTAGAAGTAGTCCCAAACACTACCTTTGTATTTCCTTTTTGATTAGTGGATTGCTAATTGTGAATTCTTGAAGTCGAGACAAGATATAGGCATATAATTGTGATTATGGTACTTTTTTACTTATAATTTCATTGATATGGACTTTAATATGTCATTTTCATTAATAACAAATAATATATATATTTATGAAATGATATAGGTGGATTTGGTCACTGAAACCGATAAGACATGTGAGGACCTCATATTCAATCATCTTAAAAAAAGATTTCCCAACCATAAGGTACCTTTAATCATATTAATTTTTTGTCCTTGTCTTTCATGATTTTTTGTATGTACTAAAGCTTCTTGTGGGCTATGTTCTCGTTAGTTCATAGGTGAAGAGACATCTGCTGCTTTTGGCACTGCTGAGCTATCAGATGATCCTACTTGGATTGTTGACCCCCTTGATGGAACTACAAATTTTGTGCATGGGTTTGTAAAATCTCAGTAACACTTTTTCTTTTGTTTAATGTGAACTTCTTTTTACTATTTTCAGTATATGTTAATTGTCATCTTCACTTTTTGTAGGTTCCCTTTTGTATGTGTTTCCATTGGTTTAACCATAGAAAAAATCCCTACTGTCGGTGTAGTGTACAATCCAATACTGGATGAGGTAATGTATGAATATCATGCCTCATTTAGCATGATGGTTTAATATTGTAAAAAATTAGTTGAAGTGCCTATACAATTAAATGTATCTTGTTTGCTATCATATGGAGATATGAATACCTGCATACAAGTTGGGAGTGGTGGCTCCAAAGACTTGGACAGGGCCTGTAGACATATAGAGCTTTGTTTTGTTAGCATCTAGAGTTTCATGAGAATATTGATAATCTATTTGTTCATCAATAGTGTGCATATTCAAGATACAATACCAATTATCTAATTACCTAGTCATATAGACTTGCATAAGTTCCACATTATTATTTAGTGACCAATTGGATTTGCATGTGCATGTCTGTATTATGCATTGCTGCAGGTTATCCTGCTGCATTGATCATTTTACCAAAGATAAATTATGAACTCATTATGATTTCTCTTTTCCCTCATCTATCATAGGGCAGCAAAGAAACACTTGGTAGGTAGTACACTGAGATCATAAATTTCAACTGCTCTTTCTCTTGTAAATAGTAAAAGTTGCTGTTCAATGTTAGTTTCTTTGTGTATTCGCATTTAAACAGAATTTCTGTATGCTTCATTTGGATTTTAATCAACGTCTTACATAGACTTATAATGCAAGTCCATGGTTTACATTTCCCCTTTTATTACAACTTTTTAACAAAAAAATGTTCATCATAGTCCCATAGATGCCACCTTTTAATACATTTTCCCTTCAGTTGGTGTACTTATTTCTAATTTCCTTACCTCATGCTTTGAAATTTAGCCAAATTAGATGTGTTTATTGGCCAGTTGTTTAAGGAAATCCTTTGGACTGAAGTTACAATTTAACTCAATAAGTTTACCTTTAAGCTACATATTCCCTATGCTGAATAATTTCTTCATCCTAATTTCTAGTTATTTACGGCAATACATGGACAAGGGGCATTTCTAAATGGGAGGTCCATAAAAGGTTGGGAAAGTTCAAATTTCTTATTCACTATAATGTATATAGTAAGCTAATCAAGATATTTCTTCATCTGCAATGATATCTTATGTTGAAAAATCCCAAATTTGGTTTATGTGCAGCATCATCCCAAACTGAGCTGGTGAAGTCTGTTCTTGCAACAGAGGTAGGTCTTGAATCTTAATTCCTGTCCTCTTCATCAATGCTTCTGATTGCTATTGAAATTACTTCCTATACAAGCATTCAGCATATATTGTAGGTTTTGTTGCTAATATTTTGGGCATAGTTGTTTGTATATGACAATGCTAGTGGTATTCCAGCTTCTACATGGTGTCGTTATCTTATAGTTATATGTAATATTTGATGCCAACAACTGGTGATGTGGTGCTTTGATGTAGTTCTTCCTTTCCCCTACATCCGGATAAATAGTTCTACCATTCTATTTCTTTTCACTACAAGATATGAAAAACATTTCTGCCTGAGCTTGTGCTTCCATTGCTAGTTGCAATATTTTAACCTTTTGTAGTCTCACCTTTTTGTTACATATAACTCAATGCCAACACTAACCATTAGAATTTAACTTCTATGATTCTGTCCAACTTCCAAAACATTTCTTCTGAAAAGGGAATTGCATTTTTTTTTTGCTAGTAACTTGGTATATGTTTGTCATTGAGTTGTTAAATTTGTTGAACAAAATCCTGACGAATTTTTTTATCCCTTCAAAATTGCATTGTCATTGATAATTGATATTCCACCTTGCACATTGTCTGGTACTACAGTTGCCAATAGATGGTTCTGTTCCTTTCCTCTAATATTCCCAACCACTTTTATGCTTCTTTGTTTCCTTTCTTCAGTAACTTCCCTGATGAATCATCTTTCCCTGTCCATCGTTAAAAATCTGTTGTTCCTTGAATATAATATCTTGTTCCATCTTCTATGCTGTCCTCTTTGCTAATCTTCATCATATAATTTGATCAACCATGTGTTGGAAGCTTCTATTGTAGGATACTAAGGCTTCTCTAGAGAGGAAGTGAATAGAGAATCTCTAATTTTTGATTAGTTTTAACGTTAATATGTAAATTTAAGAAGATAAAAATTAATCGCATACACATTCAACCACAAGTACTTAGAGAATTTATAGTGGTTCAGTCAACCCCAGTTTAGTCCACTCCTCAAGTTCCTCACTTGAGACTTAACTCTTTTATTCAATAACTAGAATTTTACAAGCAACAAATTTACCTTGCTTGTGGCCTTGAATTACAATTTCCTTCTCCTTCCTGGAGAATAACTCAAAGCACTTGAGGGTGAGAATGACCCTTGCACAACTTGTGATCTCACTCTTGCTTGTCAAGCTTTTATCAGAATGGAAGTTGAAGCTCAATGCACTTGAAGCGAAGTATTGATGGAATTTTGACTCATTCACTTGAAGTACTAGAAGTATGATAGTTCAATAAAAATCAATGGTTTGTGAGCTACATATGGACCTTAATTTATAGTGTTAGGTTTTCCTCGAAGTGTGACTAACGACTAGTAAATCTTTTGCTTACTGACATAAGATTCGGTATATCGAAAATAATCGGTGGACCGAAATATGTAACGGTCGGGTTAATTCGGTATTCCGAAATATTTCGATGTGTCGAATTTGCTTTCAGCTTCCTTGTTCTTTGAATTTCGGTGTACTGCCTAATGTGTCGTTTTCTCCTGATTCGGTATTTCAAAAATATTCGGTATGTCGTTTTTTCTTGCAGCTTACTTTACTCTTTGAATTTTGGTGTGCCGTCTGATATACCGTTTTATCCTGAATCGGTATTTCGAAAATATTCGGTATGTCGATTTTCATGTGACTTACATATTCCCTTTTTTCTTTACATATCAGTACATTTTATATCTCATGAATACAAATATGTGATCTTTACATCTCATAACACTCACTTATATGATTGTTTTACAATGTACTACTTGCTTTCTTCATATGGCCTTATATAACCACCTGTGTTTAAACACACTAAAAAATTATTATCATCAAAATAAATATAAGATTTTTCAACAATCTCCCCTTTTTTGATGATGACAAAACAAAAGCTTCCCCTATCAATAGGCATGTATGAATGAATGATGTATATGAATTCAGGAATGAATTTTTAAGTATATCATTTAAAACTATATGAAAACAATCATATAATTCATCAGATATGCATTCGAATATCTTAAGAGAATAAAAAAATAATTTAAAGATTTAAAAGATCCACACAATGGTATGGTCTCCCTTTTTTTGTCATAATCAAAAAGATCCACACAAAAACAATAAAAGAGATAAAAAAGGAATCACAAGTTAAAGCTTGATCTTAAAAGAAAATATATCAAGACGCAGGAGACAGTCTTTTTGAAAAAATTCTTGCATATCGGCATGATATTCCTCAAGTTGCTCCTGGTAGGCTTCTAACTTGGTGTGAGTGATTTTGGTGGATTCCTCAAGTCGAGTGAGAATGAGATCCATTTTCGTTTGGTTTTCTTCATGTTGTTGCTGTTGGCGAAGTTTGATATCATTGATTTGTTGTTGGAGCAAGTCAATCTTCTTGGTGATGAAGTCATCATCGTCCTCATCAGAGCTTTTGGAGTCTTTTTCGATGTGAGGAGTAGAAAAGGTGGATGGAGGAATGCTTTTTGAAATTTTCGACCTTTCAAGGGCTTATTCCATTTTTTCTATGACCGACATTCCTAAGGGTTTCAACTTGACAACCATCTTAGATTCATCGTCAAAAGGAACATCAAAGTATTCAAATAGATAGGTAAGGAGAGAGCCAAAGAATAACTTGGTTTTAACATGGGTCATGCAATGAACAATGACTGGCTCAATTGACTTCGATTTTCTTAGTGATGGCATAAACAGCCTTACACGTGAGTTCACTAAGTTCATCAAAATGGTCTTTCTTTTGAACAACATTGGCCGCAATAATGTAGGCAATAAGGCGTGATTGTTTGGTTAACTGATTAATCTTGGTAGGTTTAAAAGTGCTCCTAGTGTTTTAGGAAATGGCCTTATTGATATCCAAGTAAGACCAATTTAAGTCATATATTGATAGGGTGATATCAACCCCAAGCGAAGGAATTTTTAATAATTGACCTATGAGGACATCATCAAAGGTAATATCTATGCCAACCAAGTAGGATTGAATTAAATCAAGAGAAATGGTCATATTGGCATAAAATTCAGATATGAGTTGAAGATAATAAAATCTATCACCTATGGAGTCTAAGAATGGAACAAGCATTTGAAGGGAAAACAAAGCCTCAATAGCTCCAAGCTCGGAAAAGATTACCCTTCTCCCGGTTAAAACTTTGCGATTTGCAAAGCAGTCTTGATGTGCACGTTAAGCTTCCTCATTGGCAAACCGAAAAGAAGGCGCGCTGGGTGGTGGAGGAGACTCAGCCTGCTTGCGTTTGGGACGGCTGACGAGCTGCTTCTTGGGGGCCATGATGTGAGAGCACCGGAGGAGAGGTGGAGAGGAGAGGAGGTGAGAAACACCCAGAGGGAGCGTGACCAGGTGGTGGTTGAGAGAGGAGGTGTAGGAGGGTCGTCGGAGAGGAGATAAAAGAGAGAGATGAAGAAAAACGAGAAAGAAAAATAGGGTTTTAAAGAATTTGTCGCGACATTCGGTAGATCGAAAAATAACGGTATGTCGAAATTATGCCTTGAAAACTATTGGTACAGGGGATTCGGTAGATCGTTCATAATCGGTATGTGGAAAATAGTGAGTTTCTGAAATTCTGATAGAAAATCAGTAAACTGAATTTTTTCGGAGTATCGAACCAGTAAGTTTCGGTCGACCGAGAAAAAATCGGAAGATTACAAAAACAATCTGTAGCGATTTTCAGTATACCGATGTAAATCGGAAGACCAAACCAGAGAATTTTGGAAAATCGATGGAAATCGGAAGACCGAACCAGAGAATTAGGAAGATCGATGGAAATCAGAAGACCGAACCAGAGAATTTCGGAAGACCGATTTGAATCGAAAGACCGATCCAGAGAATTTCGGAAGATCGATGTTTTTCGGTGTTCCGAACATATGATTTTTATATTAAATCAGATAATCGACAAATGCCTAAGTCTCTCCTAATTTTAATAAATTTTTGTTCATTTAGAGGTTTAGTGAAAATGTCCGCAACTTGTTTCTGAGTTGGAACAAATTCTAATTTTATATTATTTTTAAATACATTATCCCTTAAGAAATGATATCGTACTTCAATATGTTTGGTTCTAGAATGATGTACTTGATTTTTAGATAGGTTAATTGCACTAGTGTTATCACAAAGAATTGGTGTAGTGGATAAAAATATATTGAAGTCTTTTAGAGTTTGTTTCATCCATAAAATTTGGGCACAACAACATCGTGCTGCAATATATTCCGCTTCTGTTGTTGAAAGGGTGACACTATTTTGCTTTTTACTAAATCATGAGACTAGAGAGTGTCCTAGAAATTGACAAGTCCCGTTAGTGCTTTCTCTATCGGTTCTACATCCAGCATAATCAGCGTCACTATATCCAATCAGATTTAAGCTTGTGTTTCTAGGATAATATAAGCCAAAATTGATTGATCCTTGAAGATAACGAAAAATTCTTTTAACAACTTTCAAGTGAGATTCCATAGGTGATGTTTGAAATCTAGCACACAAGCATACACTAAACATTATGTTCGGTCTACTATCTGTTAGATACAAGAGAGATCCAATCATTTTTCTATATGATTTTTGATCTACCTTTTGTCCATTCTCATCATTTTCTAACTTGGTGGAGATACTCATAGGAGTCTTTGCTACTTTACAATGTTTCATACCAAATTTTTTTAACAATTCCCTAGTATACTTTTCTTGATTGATGAATTTTCCATTTTGATTTTGTTTTATTTGTAAAACAAGAAAGAATGTTAATTCTCCCATCATGCTCATCTCAAATTCTTTATGCATGATATTTAAAAATTCTTGACATAAGTCTTTATTTTTGATCCAAATATTATATTATCCACATACACTTGAAGAATTAAAATATCTTTATCAAAAATTTTGATAAACAAAGTGGGATCAATGGTGTACCAATACTAAAATTTTGATCGATTAAGAAATTTTTCAGTCTCTCATACCATGTCCTAGGTGCTTATTTAAGTCCATATAAAGTTTTGTTTAATTTGTAGACATAAGTGGGACATAATTCATCTTCAAAATCAGGGGGTTGTTTTACATAAACTTCTTCTTTAATAATTCCATTCAAAAAGGCACTCTTAACATCCATTTGGAAGAGTTTAAGACCTACGTGACTAGCATATGCTAATAACATCCTAATAGATTCTAATCTAGCTATAGAAGCAAAAGTTTTGTCAAAATCGATTCCTTCCTCTTAATTGTAGCTTTGGGCTACAAGTCTAGCCTTATTTCTAATTATATTTCCAAATTCATCTAATTTATTTCTGAAGATCCATTTTGTGCCGATAACTTGTTGATTTTCGGGTTTTGGAACTAACTTCTATACATTATTTCTTTTAAACTGATTTAACTCATCATGTAATGCATTTTTCTAATATTCATCATCACATGCTTCATTTACATTTTTTGGCTCAATTGATAAAACAAATGCATAAGTGCCACATTCATATTCATGTTTAGATGTAGTAATGATTCCTTTAGAGACTTCACCAATGATGAGTTCTTTTGAATGACTAGACACGTATTATCATGATTCAGGTTTATCTTTAGAATTATTTATCTTGTGTATATTTTCATTATTTGAATAGATTTCAAGTTCATCGTCTTCATTGATTATTTTTGTTGAATTTTCATCAAAATCTATATGCATAAACTCTTCTATGATTAAGGTTCTTTTATTGTAAATTCTATATGCCTTGCTTCTTGCAGAATATCCTAAAAGGATACCTTCATCAGATTTTCAGTCAAACTTATCTAAATTGTCTTTTGTATTGAGAATAAAGTATTTGCAACCAAAAACTCTAAAATACGAATTTTTTGGAACTTTTCCAACCATAATTCAAAAGGAGATTTTTTTAAAATAGGTCTAAGAGAAATACGATTTAAAATATAACAAGCGGTATTTACAGCTTCGGTCCAAAAATGTTTTGATAAATTATTTTCACAAAGCATGGTCCTTGTCATTTCTTATAAGGTTCTGTTTTTCCTTTCCACTACTCCATTTTATGGAGGAGTTTTAGGAAAAGAGAAATCATGTATAAAACTATTTTCGTCACAAAATATTTCAAAGTCATCATTTTCAAATTCTCCACCATGATCACTTCTTATTTTAATTATTTTAAACCCTTTTTCATTTTGTATTTTCTTAAATAATTTTCGAAATTCATAGAAAACGTCATTTTTATTAGCCAAAAATAGAACCCATGTAAATTTCGAAAAATCATCAACTAATACAAAAGCATATCTTTTTCTTCGAAAACTTAAAGTTCGACTTGGACCAAATAAATCCATGTGGATGAGTTCAAGTGGCTTGGTAGTAGAAATACGATCTTTTTCTTTAAATGAGGATTTAGATTGTTTTCCAAATTGACATGCATCACATAGTTTATCTTTATGAAACTCTAACTTGGGTAAACCAATAACATTTTCATTTTTAGAAATCTTGTATAATTGACTCATGCTAGCATGACCAAGTCGTCTATGCCAAAGTTATTTATCATCATTTGTAGAAGTAAGGCATAATCTAGATTCATAAGAAACACATATTTTATATACATTATTTTTCCTATTTCCAATAAATAATACTTTACTTGTAGTAGACTCGATTATGAGACACTCCTTTTTATCAAAGATAACTTTATATCCTTTATCACATAATTGACTAATACTTAAGAGATTATGTTTCAGTCCATCAACAAGTAATACATTTTCAATAGATGATTTATCAGAATTACCAATATGGTCGATTCCGATAATTTTTCCTTTTGCATTATCTCCGAAGGTCACCGTACCATCTTCCTTAGCAGTTTAGGAGCTTAATAATTACGTTCTCCGGTCATGTGCCGCGAGCATCCACTATCAAGTATCCATTTTGATTTCATCCTACATTACAAGAAGGAGAGATGATTTTGGTACCCATATCATTTTGGGTCCAGATTCGTTAGATTTTTGAACCTAAATATTTCCTTTTTGAGTTATTTTTTTCTTCACAACAAATACATATTTTTCATTTGATAAAGTTTTAACAAATCCATTCTCATATGGAGTTTCTTGAAACTTTGGGAAACCAATCCCATATCTATGCAAGAATGGTCTTTGACAAGAAAGTATTTTGTCTAAGGTTTCCTTTCCTTTAGTAATTTTGTGATGGTTGCAAGTAAGTCATTGCTTTTGTCCTTTAATGGTGTGATATCATTTTCTAAATTCTTAATTTTATATTTCATATGATAAATTTCCATATTTAATTCAATATTTTTGTTGTCTAGTTTATGATTTTCATTAATAAGTATTTTTCCTTCATTTATTAATGATTCATTTTGATTTTTGAGAGATGTAATGGTTAAATTTGATTCTTTGTAATCTGATTTCAAGGATTTGTATTTTTGATATAGTTCATTAAATCCTTCAATTAATTCATCCATAGAATAATCTTC
>JAMKQA010011753.1:0-18638 GCA_024699735.1 Posidonia australis
AGCCACAACAGAGAGACAAAATCCAGAGAGCTGAGAATTCTGAGCAGAATCCTTGCACCCAGCCGTTTTCCACTCAAAAAACCCAACCTCCGCACGAGTTGTTCCATCAGTCCAGCAACATATTTTCATTCCCTGGAGCACCCCTTGCGTCCTGAAGCCTTCCAAAGCAACGAGGTTTTCTTATCTGTGATATCGCAAGAGGGAACACATCGAGAGGTAGGCTTTCTACCTCCTCTTTGCTTTCTTCTAAATTTCATGTCAGGACCTAGTAAAAGCATGCTTAAAATCCTATGAATGATCTGGTTTGCTCCATGTTTTCGATGTTTGCTTGATAACATGCTTGCATTCTTTACAAATAATCTCCATGCTAATTCATGTTTTTCATTTCTAGCTTGAGATCAGCATAAGCATAAGTTTTATTGTTTCCTTACATATAACACCTTGCCATGCACCTATGTCTGCCATTTGCACGTAAAAGCATGCACACTTGATCATCATATTTACATGTTGTGATTCAGATCTTGCTGGTTCTTGAATGTTTCACATGCATGAACCCATCATTCATTTTGATTTCAAATACTTTGTTATTGATCCTACACTCGCATCATGTGTTTTCCAGTTTTATCACGGCATGAGCCTTCGTTAGCACTTGCGTGAATCCTCTGATGTTTTGCTTTGCATGGCTTTCTATTTTGCCTCTGCATATTTAGCCGGCCCACCTAGACGCACATAGGTAGCACTCCAGACTGACGCACCAGCTTGGCGCACCAAACAGGCGCAGTATCCTGTTTTCAGTAGCACACATCATGTTTTTCAAATGTTTTGCTTGCTTTCTCGACCCGATTTGCTTCTGGGTTTTCATCTGATTTTCTTCCTTGATGCATTAGGAAGGCACATCTTTGTTTTCAGCAATTTTCTTGCATCTTAGCTTGCATTTAGGCATTTAGTAAGCAATGATGAGAAATCACTCAAAATGATACTGCTTTGATTATGTTTATGCAATATCTTTGCATTACGCACCGGACCCGAAATAAAGAGTGATACTTCTGAGCATTAAGACACACCCCCTACACATCATGCACCTACTAGCATAAGGCACTAAGCATAGCATGACATATCTCCCTCGGGCGTATAGCAAAAGGCTGAAAACTGACATTCATTTGCAAAAGAGAAATCATTAGAAGACCGATTCGTCGGGCTTGCGAGGGTGCCTAACACCTTCCTCGCACGTAACAGGGATCCTTACCCGCATTTCTGGTTTTACGCAGCCCCTTTTTTATTTTGCTTGCATAATTCTTCATGTGTTTATTGTTTTCCTCGTCTTCCATAATAGACTAGGTGGCGACTCCTGCATTTTGCATTTTTTTTTTCCTTTTCTTTTTGCCGTGGCTTTGTCGCTCCTTTGGCACACACACCACCTACCCGTGTGGGCCACCCCCGTCGGCATGGTTACACTTGTTATTCCATATTGTTGAGGTTTCTTCTTAGAAGTTCATAGACTCCACCTAGACTAGGATCGAATTTTGTATACCAATGTGAGTTTGTTGTTTAGCTCTATTTAAGAGAGAGTGTGTTTGCATGTCCTCTTATCAAGTAATTAAAAAATCGAAGCAAACTACATTGGTCAGATCCTGAAGTAACACCTTAGTTATTTGATTGCTTGAAAACGATTTACCTTCTCAAACGGTATTAAACCTTCGTGAACTAGGATTGAACTAGTTGGAGCATTTGAACTTTCACTACATAGATCATTTCGTTTATTCATTTTTATATGTCTTCAATTTTATATTTTAAATATTTTGAGTACGCATTGAAAAGTCAAAAAAATAATATATTTTTGAAAGTATACCTGGTTACATATAAATAAAAGCTTCTTTTTGTTAAATCTTAAGAGAGAACACCTTTAGATATGCTAATTACTCAATATCTTCTGCTACAACTTTTTATTTCAAAGAAACCCCAACACTCTCTTCTTCCTCTTCCTTTACCATTCAAGAGCGTGTACTAGCGATCCACCATCACCCTTCACCAGCAATAGTAACAATCTCTTCTTATTGACCTTGGTACTGTCGTCAAGCTCGGGGGCGGCCTTGGATTGTTTGGTTTTGTCCTCCATCTTGAGGACCTCTAGGTGTGTATCCTTTTTCTCTGTGCATTTGCTATGAGAAAGCATGGTAGGGTGCCTCTCTAGATTCAGAGGATAGATGAAAAAATATGTAGGAGGAGAGGGCCTTTGTTGCTTGGCCAATCCCCTTTCCCGTAGAGGGAGGTAGACCCTTTCCCCCAGAGGAAGGTAGACCCTTCTTTTCTTGAGTTTGCCCCTCTTTCATTGGGTCCTAGGGGTTCCTCTACCTCTTCAAAAGGTAAACTTTCTCACAATGAGGTTAAATATTCTTGCATAAGTTTGCCCCCTATTTGCTCTTCTGATCCTTTACTGGAGAGAGGCTCTACTTCCACTCCGAAGGAGGTTATACCTATTTTTGATCAAGGAAATACTCCCTTGGTTCGAAATTGCAAGGTTTGTCCTTAAGTTGCTTTAGTTTCTGTCATTCTAGCTTATATTGAGAATAAATTCCTATAAACTAGTAAGAATATATCCCTATCGGGGGAGGGACATTGGTCGGGAACTCTTCAAAAATCATCAGATGTTACTTCAAAAAACTCTGTATGTTTGGAAGGGGTTGTTAATACTTCTGAGAACCATTATCTTAGTGATTTGACGAGCATTGTGTGCTCGTCGATGTATTCCCTTAGGAGATCCCTAATCTTGGAATTTAACTCTTCTGTTGATGGTTCTGTCTCCCTAGAAGGGGATGGCAGTGAGCATAATATATTATTAAGTTTAGGTTGTTTAGATCCTTCTTTGGAGGTTGCCCAGCAGCAGAGTTTATCTAATACTTATAATATCCCTGTGGTTGAAGGGTCACCCCCTCACTGCTGGTGTACCCTTTACCAGTCAAAGTCATCCCTTCCGAACAATCCATCCAATATACTTCGAATATTGGCGGTTTGATTGCTTGCATAAATTCTTGTGCCCACTGTGGTCAAGCTGGCCTCAAATTGTCTGTCATTGGTGAGCAGGATGGTTGTTCTTCCAAGAACGCTATCAACGTAATTTGCACTAATGCCTTTTATTATTCTACCTTTAATTTTTCAATTAAGAAATTTATTAAGTTTGGGACTTTGAAGATTTTGATCCCTAATGATGCAGCTGGTAGGGTTTTGGATACTCTTAATTCGTGCACTAGCTCCAATATGAGGCATGTGTGCCAAGGCAATCGTTCTTCTCAAATTTTGTCGGATGGCATATCTTTGTCATGCTCGAAAGCAGTAACTTCGATTGATAGTTCCCATCACATCTCCTCCTCTTCTTCTTGCTGTGTGTCTACGTCAGGCGGTGCAAGCATGGAAGCATTTAATTTAGAGATTTTAGTGGACTTGTTTCTGGATTTGGTGACGGTTCTTCTCCAAGCCAAGATATTAACCCTTTGTATTTGAGTAATAATACTGGCTCTCGGTTTAGTATTCTGGCCTCTTTGGGTTCACCAGTCCATCCTATTACTGCTGAGTGCCAGGAGAGAACAGAGACTCCTATGATCCATTATCATACTAGTGACATACCTCTTTCTCCCGTAGGCGAGTAGCGAGTGGTTAGGAAGAAAAAAAGCAAATCCACTCTCATTCATTTCTGTGATAGCACAGGTAGATGCTACAAGTGTGGTTTGCGTAGGCATACGAAAGCCTTTTGTTATTTTAGAGGTATATATTTTAAATGTAAAATGCCTTGCCACTCTGCAGTTGTCTGTAGGTTCTTTGGGAACCAATGCTCTTTTAAAATGTCTTCGAGTGGAGTTATGGTGGGCCACTCAGTGCACTTTCAAGTTATTATCCCATCCTCTGATATCTCCTGTGACCAACTGCAATTTTATTCCTCTAGTGCTATCATAACTTCACTATCTACACATCTCTCTAAGGAAGCTCTTGGGGCTCATCTTTTCTTCTTCTGGTCTAAGTTTGTGATCTGGGAAATACACGATTTTACTCTTGGGAAACTTCTTCTCAAATTCCCCTTTATTGTGGCTCGAGATGAAGCCCTGAAGCTGTACGGGTCGTCCTTGCTGTCTCTCCGTGGTCGGTACACTCCAATGTCATCTTAACACTAAAGGAGGAAGGATTTTGGATTCGTCTGGAAGGTATTTCGCACCATCTATGGAATGTGAGGTCTTTAATCGTATGGTAGGAGACTTTGCCAACCTTTTGGAGGTTGATTACAATCTTGATGATGTAAAATTCTTGAATTTTGCTAGAGTCAGGATAAGGTTGCACCCTAAAAAGGACATTCCTGATACTTGTTACTTTGCTTTCGCTAGGAATGTTTATCCTATTAGATAATGTCGTAGCTGGGATATTTGTTCTGTCTCATCTTCTAGGGGTCATTTCCCTTCTAACTTTTTGTCGGGCAATCCATTGAACAAGAATCGTCCCAAAGTAACTAGGAAACCTTTTAAAAACCTTACATTTGGAATGGTGCCAAAGCACGTAGACCTATCCGGCTTAGGGGTCATGTATGGACTAGGTCTTTGGGAGTTGGATCTCGAGCTCCTGCACTAGCTTCCTCTTCCATGCTGGCCCCTACTCCATCACCTTTTGGGTTGTTACTGAATCATATTTCGAAAGGGGGGGCTCGTAATACTTCTGCTTTTGTGCCTGGTGGTAGCTCTTCTTCCCCCTTTCCTATCTATACTTTAGCCCCTATGGGACCCTCTTGCTCCTCAATGATTCCTAAGAGCAGTGCCCGCCCTAGCCAGGAACCTTTCATTGCTCAGTCTATTTGCAACTAGGTAGATAGCTCTAAGCTGCTCCTCGATATTGTCCTCCCAAAATTTGCCTTTGCTAATTAGAAGGCTAGGAAAATTGATAAGGAAAAATTCAAAAAGTTGCTAGCTATTCTGGACAGTGATGGAGATGACGAAACAGGTGCCATGGACTGCGAGTAGGTTCCAGTGCAGGCCCAACCACTTGCTATTAGCACAAGTATTGGTTATAGCTACCCTTCATTACTAGAGCATTGTTCAGTCCATTATAGGAACTTTGATATTGGCTCTTCATTAAGTAGTGAATCTTCCTCTAAAGCTGAAACTCTTTCTAATATAGATAATAATGATAATGATGTCGCAAAGAATGTATTTACATGGCCTTCCTATCAGGACTTTTCTTCCTTTAGTAGTAATATTGGCATCTCTTTGGGCTCTAACTTGGAGGCTAGGCAATTCTTAAATGCCGTTCATATTCAACAATCACTACCTCTGATTAACTTGGAGGAAGATCACAGGTGTGTGGAGAGCTTGATGGCTTTCAGTTTGTAGTCTTGATTCTATTATAATTATTCTTGCCTGGAATATTAAGGGTCTTGGGAGTAGTGATAAGTGTAGAGTGGTCAGAAACTTAGTCCGTAGACTCAAGTGTGACATTCTTATTCTTAGTGAAACTAAGCTTGAGTGCCTTTCTTTGCCAACCTCCCGTACTCTATGGGGTGGGAGATTAGATAGGTGGGAAATTCTTCCTTCTTATGGGGCCTCTGGTGGTGTCATTATTGGTTGGAATGAATCTTTGTTACAAAAATTGAATATAGTCATCAAAAATTATAGTATCTCAATACATTTTAGGAACATACTTGACTCCTTTGAGTAGTGGCTTTCCGGCATGTATAGCCCCTGTTCTTCATCTTTGAAGTAGTTATTCTTAGTTGAGCTTGGGGATCTTTGTACTATTGTTGGCAGCAATTGGATTCTTGGAGAGGATTTTAATATCACAAGATTCACCTCAGAGCACTCCAATGGTATTGGAATATCGCATATTATGACTAAATTTAATGATTTTATTGCCTTTAACAACCTTATTGACTGCGTACCAAACAATTGCCTCTATACTTGGTCTAATCTTCAGGCTTCCCCTACTATGGTCAAATTAGATAGGTTCTTAATCTCTCCTGGCTGGGAGTCTTATTATCAGAATGCCATTTGTATGGGGAAAACTCGAACTACCTCAGATCATAGCCCTATTTGCCTAGATACTTTGCCTTCTACTAGGAGACATTCTCCCTTTGAATTCTTCAAGTCTTGGCTTACTATAGTTGGCTTTCAAGACATGGTAGTTGGATGCCTACATAATTTTTGTTATCAAACCAATCCTATAGATGGATTTGCCTATAAACTCAAAAATCTAAAGAGGGCTATCAAGCAATGGATACCTAGGAAGAGGATGGAGAGAAATATCAGGCTGGGTGAAATTGAATTAGAAATCCTTGATTTGGACAAACAAGTTGAGTTTATGCATCTCCCCTTATCTTTATGGGAATGGCAACAAACACATAAAAATGAACACTACAATCTCTTATTAGAATAGGAATTATATTGAAAACAATGATCTAGAATCCAATGGCTGAAAGTGGGAGACCTCAATAAATGCTTCTTCCACAAAACTATCAATGGTAGGAGAAGGACAAATTATATTTCATCGCTTGTTATTGATGGTATGCAGGTAGATGCACGAGGAGTAATGTGCAATGCCTTTGAAAATAATTTCTTTAACCTTTTTAATAGTCAAGGTGACTTCCATAGAGAGTTCAATTGGGATCTCTTGTTCCCTCATAAGATTCAAAACCCAGATCTTTGGAGGGCAATTTTTCAGAGGAGGAAATTAGGGCTAGTGTCTTTGGTCTAGCTAGAGAAAAATCTCCAGGGCCTGATGGATTCCCTATATATTTCTTTCTACAATTTTGGGAGGCCATCAAGGTGGATTTAATCAGTCTTTTTAGATACTTTGAGGGTTCTTTTGATGTTAATGCCTTAAAAGGTATTAATCAAACATTTATCACCCTAAGCCTTCTGAATAGCACTTTTAAGATAATATCTAATAGTTTAGCTAGTAGATTTTGTCCTATTTTGAATTCTTTCATTGAAAATAGTTAATGTGTATTTCTTCCTCGTAGAAGTATACAATATTGTTTTCTAGTGGCTCAGGAAATAATTCATTTCATGCATCATTCAGATTCTCTTGGTTTGATTTTAAAGTTATATTTTGAAAAGGCATTTGATAACATTAACTAGGATTTCTTAATTAAGTCTTTTAAAGGTCTGGGCTATAGGGAAATCTAGCTTACTTGGATCAATATGTGCGTCACTTCAATCAATACTCTATTCTTATAAATGGCACACCTAAAGGTTACTTTGGGGCATCTAATGGATTACGGTAGGAAGATCCACTCTCTCCATTACTCTTTGTTGTGGTTACACATGTTTTTAAAAAAAAATGCTAATTTTAGGCTCTCGAAATAACTCAATATCTGATATTCAGTTCCCTAAAGGAGGATTTAAAGTGATTAATATTCAATATGTAGATGATACAATATTATTCTTATCCCCTAATGAAGATTACATTATCAATGTTAAAATGATCCTTGCTTGCTTTCAGGCATACTCTGGCCTTAAGATTAATTTTACCAAATCTTTCCTTACCGGTATTGGAGTTTCTCACGATAATATTGATAGGTTTTGCAGAATCTTGGATTGTGAGCAAGAGTTTCTTCCGATTAAATATTTAGGATTACCTTTGCATTACCGTAAAGTCTAGATTAATGAGTAGTCTCCAGTGTTAGATAAACTAACATCAAAACTTATGACTTGGAAAGGCAAATTTCTTTCTCTCGTTGGGAGGTTTATCCTTATAAATTCAGTACTATCTACTATTCCAACTTATTTCCTTTCGATCCTTCACCTTCCGAAATGGGTGGAGACTGAGATCGACCACCTCAGGCATAGATTTCTATGGAGTTCATCTGATCCTTCTAGTAAAGGATATCACTTAGTCAACAGATAGAAAATCTACTACTCAAAAAACTAAGGAGGGTAGGGTATTATTAATATTGGAAATTTTAGCATTGTCTTTAAATGTAAACTTCTATAGTAACTTTTGGTGAGTAATTCCAAATTCAAGTGGACTGAGTTAGTGAAATCACGGTATTATTCTCTTAATAACACTGGTGTTTTGCTGAATGTGTATTTCTGTGGGTCACCTTTATGGATGGAACTCAGGAGAAGTTTACCAATTTTGAAGATTTTTTTCTAAATTTTCTATCAACAGTGGTGACAATACTATCTTTTGGGAAAATAATTGGTGTGGGTTTGGTTCTCTTAAGAATAGCTTACCTGAATTATAACAGCTATCTACCCTGAAGAAAAGTATGGTTAAAAAAATATAGAATAAATTTCACAATAACTTTTCGGGTCTGTTTAAACACCCAATTGGATATAACTTTGACTTTAATTCTTTGCAATGCCAACTAGATAGATTTTCTGAGATTATTAGTAGTCTACAGCTCAATGAGGAGGTCGACGATCTTATGTGGACTTCTACTGCTAACAAATCTTTCTCTGTTAAGAGTTACTATGATTCTTTAAATGATGGTGGTCTTAGATATCTCTTCAAAAGTAAAATCTGGAATACCAAGATTCCTTTGAAAATCAAACTTTGTCTATGGTTGGCTCTGCAAGATAAGATTCTATCTTGAAAAAATCTTATGAAGAAAAGGTGGTTCGGACAGTTTTCTTGTCCCTTTTGTTATTTCAATTGTGAAACCACCTCACATATTTTTTTGACATGCCCAATAACAATTCAAGTCTGAAATTTCTTTTTAAATAATGTCTCCATTCTTTATACTATCAATCTGTTGGAAATTTATTCTTTGAGATTGAATGCGAAATATACTACCAATGTTTACGTGTGGAACCTACTCCTTTCAGTGATTTTTTGGTTTCTTTGGTTGGAAAGAAATAATAGATTTTTTAGGAATAAATTTAGACCTATTCATTTTATTATATCTAGTATTATTTCACTAATCAAATTTTAGGAAGCAAACTTTTGCACAAGCTAATGCTGTAGGGATTTCTCCCAAGCCCTGAGTAAGATACAACAGGGATAAGATCAAAATCGAGCTAATCTGACGGTCCAATCTATTGCCTCCTCTATTGGGTTGCCGATGGTTGCCTCTAGTCCCCCTATTGCACTTCAAGTCCCTATGGTGGATGACTTTTCTTATGATCCTTTCCAGTCTAGAAATGATATTTAAAGTTTTAAAGTTAGACGTTTATTTTTGGAGTACTTCATTAGGCGTGTTATATTTTGGACTTCTGTTTGATTACTCTTAGACATCGTACGTATATCTATATATCTTGAACATCTTGTTTCACTTGATGATAGAATTCATAGCTAAGTGACTAATTTATTCAATGATATTTACCGATTTAAAAAAAAACTTTTTATTTGAATCCCACCGAAAAGTCACTCAATCATAAATTGTACGTGATCTAAGGATTTGTAAGATGGTTCGATTTTTTTTTAACAAGAACTAAACTCAAGTCGCAATCAGTTAGACAATCGACTTGGGATTAGGGTTGGTAATAGGTCGGATCTGGACTCAAGATTCATGGGTCTAGACCCATAAAGTATGGGTCTAGACCCGTGGGTGTTAAAATGAGACCTATGGACCCGTAGATCCAGACTTGCTAGACCCGTTCATTTATTAGGTCAAGTCTGGGTCTAAAAATATTCAAACCTGTGGATCCGATTTATATATAATATATTATAAGTTAAATATAAGGACTAATGTATAATATTTACACTATATATATATAATATATTATTCTACTCTTAAATCTTATTCTCTCTGAAGTCTAAAATTTATGTAGTGTATGTACATTGACAGAGAATTGTTGTATGGACATTGACAAAGTTGATTTGTTGAAGTTAGATACATTTATTTATCTGTTGTTCAATTATTAATGGTTTATGATATTTTTCATGTTATATATTTATTTATAGTAGTATTTTATTCATGATATATGTGGGGAGACCCATTTATTTATGTGTCTTTAAAAAAACGAAAATAGTTTGAATGTCCCATTAGACCTAAGATCCGAAGTCAAATTATTATCTTCATGGGTCTAGGTACTAATTTTAAAATCCAGATGGACCTAAATTTTGATATAAATAAATCTGACCCTTACTTGGGATTTTAATCATTGCTCCAATCCCAGCTGTCCAAGCACCACAATGACCAAAAACGAGACCATCCAGTCATCCAGATCAAACGGAGAAAACAACCACAGACCAGTGCATTCCGCGGACCAATTGACCAAATGACATCATCGACGCGGTAACAAAAAGGGGGAATATTAGATTAAAAAACGAAAGGCCGAGGTCTCCCCACACGCATTCGCCTTCCTCCCCTCTATAAATCACACCCCCACGCCTAGCAGATCTCATCCCTTGTTCGTCTTCGTTCTCCTCCCCTCCCCCTCTCCGATCTCCAACCATGAGCTACTACAACCAGCAGCAGGCCCCGGTCGGCGTCCCGCCACCCCAAGGTACGAACAACATCTCCACCCCCACCTCCGATCTTCATGTGTTTCCTCTGATGTTTCATTTCTGATGTATCTGTGGGTTTTTTTTCTTGGTTGGTAGGGTATCCGCCAGAGGGGTATCCGAAGGACGCGTACCCGCCGGCGGGCTATCCGCCGCCGGGATACGCCGGGTACCCGCCGCAGGGGTACCCGCCGCAGGGCTACGCGCAGCCGCCACCGCCGCAGCAGCAGCAGCAGCAGGGGAGCAGCGTCGGGTGCCTGGAGGGATGGTGAGTGACCCAGATCATCTCTCGAGTTTTTCGAGCTTCTTCTTCTTCTTCCTCCTCTTCTTGCTTTGGTTTGATTATTTATTTATTTATTATTTATTATTATTAGTAGTTGTTGTTGTAGTAGTAGTAGTAGTAGTTTGGTTCATGGGTTGTTGGTTATGGTGGAGGGTGTTGTTTTCGTTGCAATGCCGATTTCGTTGGGAAAGATGCGGCTTTCTCGTGAAGGCACGCTATTTTGTTGACGTTTTTATTTGATGAAGCCATGCGAGAAAGGGCTTCATTTTTTTTCCCATTGTTTTAAGTTTACTTAACATTTCCCAGAGATTCCTTTGGGATGTGGGCATTCATGTGAATGAAGATGCCCATAGCTGGAAGTTTATTAATTGGAATTTGATTATTATATTCTCATCTTAACCAGGCATTTAAATCTTGGTGTCAACAACTTAACTACCACTAATTTTCGACAAAAAAAACAACAACTAAACCACCACTACAAAAAAAAAATCATTTGATAGCTGGAAGTTTAGTCAGCATAAACCTGCTAAAGTTGGAGTTCTAATTGATCTGTTTTTTGAAGATACTGTCTGATGATGTTGAAACTATGTAATTTGGTTTTTTTTAAGTACTAACTTTGATATTGAAACTATGTAATTTGGCCTTTGTTTGGAAGATACTAACTGATAATGTTGAAACTAATGTAATTTGGCTCTCTTGGGAACTGCAAACTATTGTTTAGTGGGTTTGAGGAAATAGAGGGAGAGAAAAAGAGAGGAAACTTCTTCTAAGTGCACTAGTTTGTGTTTTTCTTTGTTAAAGAATTCTAGTTACTCCTTTCACTTAATTTAATTAATTCCATTTTCTAAAAACAAATTGTACACCAATTTTGTGGGGATTCTGGTTTGTGTCTTCAAATTTGATTATGTTTGTCTTGGTTGGAGATTGGAATTGTATTATTGCTCTCTTTTTTTTTACTTTGTATCTCCTTTTTTTTATCACAGTTTGGCCGCTCTCTGCTGTTGCTGCCTTTTGGACGCTTGCTTTTGAGATTCTGATTGTGCCTGTGTGCCGACGTCATCGAGTGAATTCTGCTTTCTCGGTCAACAAACCTCTATCTCTGATTCTGTTGATGAGCAAACATTGGGATAAAAAAACTTTTCTATATGATATACTCGATTCATCCTTTCATCCTTGTGTTACCAGGAAGGTGTGTGGTGGAGGTGCTATCTGTTTGAAGTGGTCTTAGCTGTCTATTACCATACTTAAAAAAATGAGTGAAGTTTCTTTTCCTGATAATACGTTTGTTTGTTCATTATGTGCTTTCTCTCTTTGGTGGGTCATGCTTTGCTTTGAATGTTTGTTTCATTGGTAGTGTGGCCGGTGGGTGTTGATGGAATACTGCCTACCTGTCTGCGTTCACGGTCCTGGTAACACAAAAACAAAAGTTTTCTAGTGGATGGCCCAATTGTGGAAGTCTTGTCTGTCGATTGTATTCTTCCGTTAAAAATAGGGTTTTTTAGCTCAATACGCTTCTTGGAGCTAATAATTTGCTAAATATTTTTTATATTCTATCGTCTCTTTCATTTGCGTCTTGTTTTGGCCACTATTGGATGCAAAATGAGCAAAAAAATCTACATAGATTCTACCTCTTGAATGATTTTAATTGTTCTACTTTCTTATTTCCCATACTATATCACATGATTTTCTTTATTTCTCTACTTTCCTTCCTACAAACATTTCCATTGAAGATAAGATATTCAAGGTAGTTTTCTTCCTCTAAGAGAGTGCCATCTGCTCTCATCTGCAAACGTAAAATTATCGGTTATATCATGGAAATTTAAAAGTAGAATAATGATTTGAACTCTTTAACTTGTCTATGGCCTTGTGAAACACAAATCCCTTGATCTCCTTGCTCCTTGATTCTCTTTTCACGCTTCTTTGGTTCTATCAACATCCTTGATGACATCGAGGTAGTCACCCTTTTCTTCTCCTTCACCTTCCACTCCTCCACAACCCTATATTGTAGTTTGGTCATGACTCTTGACTAATGTAGTTGTTGTAGAGGCATCGGGAGCTCTAGGGTAAAGTAGTGTTCTTGTGAAGAGAACATTGGCTAGCTCTAGGGTTAAGTAGTGTTCTTGCGAAGAGAACATTGTCTTGATGGCCATTGGGGAGTAGAAGACCGTCTTCCCGTTCATCATGTGGATTATTGGAGCACTCCCCTTGTCTTGTGGCAGGTGGAGGTTGGTTGCCATCACCTAGGGTTGTTTGGTTGCCAATCAATTCTTTGACATGGATAACGATAGTGTTGGCTGTAGGCAACACAGTGTAGTAGTCTCTCTGTTGCTTTGCTCGAAGGATCAAGCCTACTTAGAGATGGTGGTCAGGAACTTCATGGCAGGCTCTTCGACTAGTTGAATTGGCCCTCCCTAATGGGTTTTTAGGCGAGCAAAGCATCGACAATAGTGGTGGAAGTGTTGTTTGATTAAGGGAGCAATGGAATGGATGAGTTAAGATAGGGTTTAAAATAATGGTAGTTATAGCATTTCATTTGTTGGGTTATAATTTAACTAAGGTTAGGTTACTTTTGGTAAACAGAAGCGAATGGAATAAGATGTTAGGGGCATTTTGACAAATGATTTGAAATAACCAAGGTATTATGAGAGATACTAAGAATACCAAAGGCATTTAATCGAATTGTCTGATGAAAGAAAGATACTGAGAAAAACCTAAAAAGGAAAATGAGCTGCAATCGTAGTATCTCGATAAATTTGGTTATTACGCATATTCCTAGTGCATTCATGATTCGGATGCATGAGGTGTCAAAGGTGTTGGTCAAAGATGCCGGCTGAAGTATGTATATCTATTATCTAACGTTTGCAGATTCGGTGGGGCATGCAATCCGGCTATGATTGTCCATATTTATTTTTACACACGAGGCGATTAGAAAGTCACTGTTTAGATCCACACTTGCAATGCTATCTAAAGAAAATACTTGCACAATTGGAATTCAGTACACACCACAATACTGAAGTCAAACGGTGGGAAGAAACGAATGACATTGCGGTGAAGATATGTAATATTTTATGCATCCTATGACTGAAGCCGTTCAGTTTCAAAAGAAAAAGAAATTGAAAATCTTAACTATACCTTCAATTTCCATGGATTTTTATAGAAAAAATTTAGAGTACTTGTAATATTGTCTTACAAAGTTATAATTATCTATTAGTAGTTATAATTATTTATTTATAATTATAAATTTCGTTATCAATATATTTGAATGAATGATTAAAATTGAAAGTTTTCAATACCCATTAAAATCTTTGGTATGTTATAACGCATTTATTATGATATGGGTAGTTTTTACTTTAACACATTTGTACCACGTACTTGGGCCAAAGTTTCTTCTTGTTGGGAGTGTGTTCAAGGGAAAAATGAATACGGAAATACCAGAGAAGAGAGAGAGCATAAGGGTTTAATAGGATTCGATGGCAAAATGATTAGATCACACTATTTTATGCAATGGTCTGTGAGTTCTGCCATACCATTGTGTATGATTCGAAGTACAATGGCCACATTTATTTGCTGGCTCCTAGATCTTGGGATCTAGTTATAGCATCTACTGTACGGAATTGCACCAACCCTGCTACAGTGTTGGACTCTTGGTTGGGGTTGCTACCTTGTTTGTGCAACTAGTTAGCTCTCCGACGCCACTATTAACTTCCCATTCTGCCCTTGATAGGGCACAAGAAGTAGATCGCCTCTTAGGTTTCTCCACCGAAGAAGAGATGATTGTGAAGATCCTTGCGTTTGTACTCCCAACCTAGACTATTGCTCGGTAGATGACTTTCTCTACTATCTCTTCTTCTGTTTTCCATCTTCCTCTTCCTTATTGTTCCTTTCAATATGGGAAAATCTTCTGTTTGTGAGTTCTTTCGACTTTCCACGTAGAATTTATATTTTCAAACATATTTTGAGGTATTATCATGAATTTTTATTATTCAGATTTTCCTCAGACTACTTTTGATAAAGGTCCATTAATTACCATAGGAGAACCTTTTTTACAATCATTGCACACATATTCCGACGATAATATAATAAAGGTTCAAGTATTAATGGTGAATGGAAGAAAAGATTCATACATAATCATGTATATAATGTTAAGATTAACATATGATTTACATGTATGTTTTAAATATAATGTCAAATTAATAAGTAATTATGCAATTAATCACCTAGCCTGGTTTGACGCTGAATGACACATGTGGATATGGTTTTCATATGTTCGAATATGGTGTTGAACTTGTGTGCTCAAATATGTAGTCGAGGTATAAAACATTAGATCAAACATATGTATAATCAAATATAATGTCGATGAAAATACATGACCACAAAAAAAAGAAAGATACAAGATCAAATATGCGTATAATCGAATATAATGTCAAAAAAATCACGTGATTTAGCATGATTTAATAATATAGGTAATGTTGGATTAGCTACTCGACTCGATTAGGGGTCAAATGGTCTAACCTAGTTTGAGGTCATAAACACTTTTGTTTCTTACATATATTCGAAATTAACATATGATTAACATACATAATGTTTGAGAAGGATATCAAATTAAACACATATCATCAAATATAATGTCAATAAAATACATACTTAAATGTGGAATCAAGTATAATATTGATCTAGTTATGAGATCAAACACAATTTAATTGGATTAATGCCAAAATAAATTGAATATAATGTCAATATGGATTTGGTGTTTGATATCATATTCTATCCCTTATCTTATGTCAAAAGGATGAAGTAGTGGAGCTTAGCTCGATTGATCAACTTAAAAGTCGAGTCAGGTCAAGCTCAAATATAGTATCGAAAGTAACATATGGTTATCATACATAATGTTTGAGAAGGATATCAGATTAAACACATATCATCAAATATTGTAATATCTATGTCTAGATTATCCAGAATAAATGTTATTAATTCTTGTAATCAGGATAATTAGCTATGTATTATAACTTGTGTTGGACACTCTCTGATTAATTTGTTTTATCCTTGGTAATTTCCCTATTGTGTGGTATATTGGATCGATGCATGCCACGTGTGCGCATGTGGGATCGAGTGGAGTTGGATTGAGAGCTAAGTCAACTCAACACAGTGCCACACAGCCTCCACTGCCCTTCACTATGCTTGCCACAGTGCCTCGCAGCCTTCCACCATACCTCCTTCGTCGATTCGCCAAGATTTTTGATGATGGGTGCAAACAGACGACGACAAGGGGAGCAATGGTATAAATCAGGAGATGGTGGAGGCGTTGGGATCAGTACACCGAAGAGAAAGAGAGAAGGATTGGGGCAAACTAGAGAAAGAGAAGAACCAGAGATCGAGAGAGAGGGAGAAAGAAAGTGAGGAAGAGAAGAAGAGAGCCATAGAAGGAGAAGCGTGATCCATCGATAGTGGAGGATCACCGGAGGACCCAGAGAGGCAAGAGGAAGCCACCGAGGAGAGAAGGCCGTTGGAGATCGACTCTGAGTATGCATCCTCCTTCTCCCCTTTTCTCTTTGTTTAAGTTGGAATCATTGATTTATGCCATGATTAAGTGTGAAATGCATGAGAATTAGTAGATTACAGTTGGATCATGGATGTATGATGATCTTGTGATTTTCCATGATTTTACAAGCATTTATGTTGAGTTTTTGAAATGCATGCCACAGTAATGGAAAATGGGTTCCAAGCCTTGTGATTTTTATATCTTGAGATGCATGCTATAGATTTTGATGAATTTTGTCCCAAATAGAAATAGACTTGGCATATTATTAGTATGGTTTTATGCAGGATTTATGGTTCACCAGAAGGGGGTCCGTTGGAGGTTCCAATTCTGACGAATGAGTGACCCTAAGGTTGGGATTGTTTTCAAAAGATGTAGATTTTGACATGCTGAATTTGGTTTAGTATGCCAAATTTCTGTCAATTTGGCCCCAAATACCTATTTTGGTTGACTGATATCATTTCGTCTGCCAAACAAGGAGATTTCAGTAGACTGTTTATGTAACGACCCCCAAGTCGCTACCACTAAACCTGGCAACAAATTTTTATTACTTGTTTTATCTTTATTATTAACCAACAATTACACTAATGATGTAACAAAGGCTATGTACTCTCAACATGAAATATAACCAATAAACAACAGAAATAAACTAAACTATCACTCACCTGGATCCCTGATGTGTGGTGGCGTGACTCCTCCTATATGCACTAGCAACCAACAACTACTATTCTGCACTTGCCAAAAACACACAAAACAAAGCACACGTGAGTGACCATTCAACGGTCACCCAGCACGCATCCCATCTACAGCTCGACAACCTATGCCGAGGGCAACCAAGCACAGGCATCACACCTGGATGTCGACAACCAAAAGGGCAATCCACCGACGCCCAGCACACAAGCACTGGCATCCCTCTTGGACGCCGCAACACCAAACCAGGTAGTCTACCACTACCCAGCAGACCACAAAATCACAAAACCATGCCTTAAATACCATTTCTTTTCTTTCAAAACCACATGCGTGCACTTTTAAAACCTTTTATGCATGCCTGAGAAAGCTACTCTCGCCATCTCAAGCTCAAAACAACACCAAAAGCACAACTACAGAGACTTTACTCTGCACAACATGATCCCCTCTGGACCCAAGCACACACCAAGCCACGGAGCCACTACTCCCACAACAACAGAGCCACTGCACCCAAACAATGGAGCCATCACTCCCAAAGCACTATGCCTCAACAAGTGCCCAAAACCACGGCCTCCACTAGGTCTAGAGCCTGATTTCCCAAACCAGGACTTTGCACAAACACAAGCACAAACAGTGTGTCGAACTGCCCGACACCAAGCAGTTCACCGAGGAGCGGCCACGACATTTTGCACTGCCATGGTGTGCCACCCTGTGCAGGAGCCAACCATCGTCCCGCGATTCTCCCTCTCAGGAGAACCCTCAAAAGTCAACCCCTCCCTAGGAAGGTTGTCCTGTCTCTCAGGACGCTACTAGCTATGGGGGGCGCGTCCCACCCGCATTGGCCATCACAGGGTACGCCTCCTCACGGCGCCCTCCACATGGTGCTTAGGAAGATGTCTCGAGCCTCCACACCCGACAACACCTGAGCCTCAGTGCTCACAACGACAGCAGGAGTATCATACCTCCCCGTCATGTCACGAAACACCTCAACCTGCGAACCTCAACCTTGGCCCTGTGAACGACAGTGAAGGATTGTCATACCTCCAAGACCCGACGAACACTCGCCTCAATCTGTTGGTCCCCAACGCAAACAGAAAGTACTGGAAAACTCTTTCCAAAACCACTTTCAAATCTGTATTCTTTTCTTTCCAAAACTTTCCTTTTGGGAAAATCCTTTTCATAGAGATATTGTGCGCAACAGCGGCACGGAAATCAAAGGCCGAAAAACCACAAATAAGACACAACCTCGACAGCTCTCCTGTCAGGCCCAGGCAAAAGCACCTTGAGAGCATCTCGATCCATGAGCATTACGCTCAACCCACGACCACAACCCAAGAAAACACCAACAACAAAGCAAACACAACCAGAATTCACATGCTCTGGCGCCAAGTGTAAGACACCTACTGGCTCGTGTCCCTCAGGAGCATAGTCAGATCAGCTCAAACACCTGGAACATTGCCACTGAATAGTCCATTCAGTGCACCGCACACAAAACCACACAAAATCTAGACCTAAGGACACTATCATTATCCCTAAAGTCCAGTTTAAACCATCTAGGGAAAGAATCTACTATTTCTAAATCATTTCATCTTTTATTCTACCCATGCCCCAGGTGAAATCTTGCTAATTCATTTTTAGGCAAACCCTAGACCATTCTAATGATTATCCTAATCATTTATGCCATTATGTTTATCCCCCCCAAGATTAATA